>JASFAT010004585.1:0-217970 GCA_031353405.1 Baronia brevicornis | reverse complement strand
CCTGTCTCCATCCACTTGTAGGGTGGTTGGTTTGAGGATGGTAGATTGGATATTATAACTAGGATCGATGCAGTCGCCTTATACGCCACCCACATGGAGAATTGGGTTGGCCCCATTTTTTACTATTTTATTTAACAGAGCAAGTTCGTGGGTATTAATATAGCAAGTTATTAGTTTTCATTTAAATAATTGTTTTCCGCTACGTAACGCCTGACTCCATTATACGATATTGCATTTGGTTATAAATGCCCGATTTTATAGACGCCGCCATTAAATTATTGTAACTTATATTATGCTAGAAACCCCGACTATATTTATGTATATACCTTATCAGTTATTGTAACTACACCCGCATGTAATTTTATTTGCCAATTGGAAATGTTAATTTACAAAATCAAATAATTTTGTTTTATTTTTTAATTTTACATTGCTTTTAATTGAAGAAAATGTCAATATATTATGACCTACAAGTATTCATCCGAAGCCTAGGTTCTCCGTAAATTTGCCTTGATCGAATGTGGTAGATTATCCATTTCTCCAGAAATAAGAAGCCTTGTGCCTAGCAAGGAGACAATATATACGAACTGTAATAAAAATATATTCGTCTATACCTTAAACTATTCAAGTGGTATAGAGAAATGTTGTGTCACAAATAAACGTGTATAACTATACCATAGTTGACGTGTGTGTTGACTCAGCTTATTTGTTGTTCTACAGCCTTTCATTTAATAATAATTTATTATACTGCGTTTCGTTTACCTTAGAGACAAGTAACCCAAGCGTAATATGATGCAATCATTGCGTAATATCACACAAATTCACCTCCACTTCTATTTAAAATCTTCCATAGTATAGTATCGGAAGCTACTAAACTATATTAATATATTAAAAATACTGTTGTGAAGAATAATTGGATTATTATAATTGGGAACCTAGGCTCGGGATGAATACTTGAAGGTCATAATATATTGATATTTTCTGCAATTAAAAACAATATATATTAAGAAAAGTTTCGTGAAGAATAACTGGATTATTCTCCTTGCTAGGCACAAGGCTTCTTATTTCTGAAGAAATGGATGAATACTTGTAGGTCATTATATATTGACATTTTCTTCAATTAAAAACAATTTAAATGTAGAAATAAAACAAGATTATTTTATTTTGTAAATTAACATTTCCAATTGGCAAATAAAACTACATGCGGATGAAGTTATTGGATTGTCACATAAGTTCGTACGGTTTGTAACATTTATTCAAAGTAAAATACATTCCAAAAAAAAGCCTCTTATTATTAACTATATTGTCTATTATTTTGTATCACTCTAGCCCTACGTTCAGATAATTGCATAATGCTCTCGGTGCGATATCCGGGCTATATGGAGGGTGAGGTAAAATATCCCAACTTCTGTACGGTGTTTACAGATGTATATCGGTCGCGCATAGTCATGGTGAAAACATATTCGTCATTATTCGGTTGCAGCTAATAGTAAACTACGCCCTTTACATCCCACCAAATAAGACTACGTCTCTATATCACGTATATAGAGACGCATTAGACGGGAAAAATATTTTCACGTCTAATGCGGCTCTATATACGTGATCACCAATATATTTAAAGGACTTATTGATCCCTACTATACTAAGAATCACCGTGGCCGTTGTCGACTTAACTGACACATGGCCTTTTGTTTGCGCATGCCTGTACGTTCGCCGATCATTAAGTTTATGGATTTTTCCAGCAAATTGTATTTACTTTGACCAAGTAAAATGCATACTCAGTATAAAAAATATTATTTACTTAATTTTATAATGCACAGTGTTGGAGTTATACTACGGTACGAATGGGCGACTCTCACAGCATATCATTGTAAATTTGTAGTATTTTACTGTGTTACCGTTCATCGTATGGTGCGTGAAGAGATTTTGAGGTCTAGCTCCTTCCCTCTATAAGTAATACAAAAACCCGTTTTTGCTAGCAGGTGTACCATGTTTTGAAAATACATTGCAGTACACGTATAGCTTCGACACTTGTATGTACCTAATGATGATCGCATGAACACCTTCACAGTGCCATAACATGTGATCATTTATAGCCCGTCGTGTTGAGACACTAGTAGAAATAAAGAATTATCCTTTTCGATTCCTTCATGTAATTACAACAGCTGTTTGCCAAGGAGTTATTAAAAATCGATCTTATTAAATTCAGCCATGCGATAAGAGCGACAATAACGTTGTGAAAACGAGGACTTCCTAAAATCTACGTAACACGATGTGATAATTTTTACAGTTTTGACATAACGGCTAGTACAGTTACTTAGTACCGTTAAAACTATTATCGTGTCGCGTGAACATATTTATAACAATTAACGGAACGCACTGTCAAAATGTTTGTGGATACATTTACTGTTTTGTTTAAAGCGAGTATTATAATTTAAAATTCACCAGGATGCGCTGTTTTACTTCTTTATTTACCAAATCAACATATGCCAAAACATTAGAACAGGGGTAGCCATCTTGATCATAATCAGTAGTAGTATATAAATTTAACATCGAATTGTATTTCACATATATCTATACAAATGTACATGTAGTATTTTAATTTTATTAACCGTTGATGATGGAAATTCTGTAAGAATAAAAATAAAATAAATTTATTAGCAGAAACTAACAACATGAAAATATCAAGAAAACATTGCACATAAAGAGCAGATTACGTCTCAGCGTATTTAGAAAACAGATAACAGAACCTCATACTGTTTAATTATTTAAACTTTTTCCTTTCATCTAGAGCTTGAATTATATCACCCTGATTTATTATGCAACGAATCATAAAAGAAAAAAAAAAGATAAAAAGAAAGACGAAAACACAAATTTGAAGATATATTTTATTATAATTATATTAAAAATTATATTTTTCTTTCTTGTCATTGACTAATAGCCGCGATCGATTGGTTGGTTACCACTTGCTTTAGAGAGCTTACCTAAATACTATCATTCTACATTTTACTGCAAGCTGTTAATCTAACAAGCGATTTTTTTATAAAGAAGACTAGCAACGTTTTTAATATGACTAGGAATCCTGTTAACCATTCCAACTAAACTAATAATGTTTGTCTTTGACGTCAATAGTCCTATAGAGGATACGAACTCACGGCCTCAGCATGTATGCCCGATCATTACCAAATTAGCTCTTGCTTTGTATTGTAATTTACTAACCTAAGCACTTCATTAAGGTACTTATGAGGCTGAACTTAATCGTACAAAATGTCACCATAGTATAAAGGCAAACAAGGTCAAAGGTAATTATATTTTGTGGATTAAATGAAATAAATTTATAGACAGAAAAATGTTTATTTACAACACTCTTTGTACATCCCTATATGCTAACATCTAGCTCACATATAAAACATTAACTTAATCATAAATTAACCTATAACAATTTGTCATTTAGAAGCTTAATAATATAATTTAAATTATGATTTTCACAGTTCAAATTAAATTTTAACATCTAATCAGTCTTCGGTGAGAAAAAAATACAGATTGTTTCGACCTATCTATGTTAAGCCAGGGAACAATTCTGAGAAAGATTCACACCAAAAGTCTGATAAGTCCATTGATTCAGGTTCACTCAACGGTGATGCTAATGACTCATAGCCTAAGTCTGAACAAAGGTTGGAATGTGAAGGGGATACTGCCAACAAATTATCATCTACTGATTTTGGTGACAAAGTCATGGGTGACAACAATTTCATGTCACACTCCAATGTTATATCCGTACAATTGTCCTTTAAACTTTTGAAGTCCAATTCTGTTTGAGTTGGTGTTACTTCTTCCACAATGTGATCCTCACACAGCACTTCAATGGTGATGCAGTCGTTTGCCTCGTCTACACTTGTGTAAAAGATGTCTCCTTTGTCCCAATTGTCTTCCTTTATTTGCACTGTGTTTGCGGGTGTGGTTACTTCTATGTCAGGATAGGGATGTGCATATGAGTGCTGTGACAATATTCTGTGTATGTCCGATCTCATGTCAACATCACTTTTAGTTTCCATACTGTTCACACCTACGCTTCCACCTTTACTGGATTCCAGTTGCTTTGCTGTGGTCCCCACCACTTGAGGTCTTTCAATGCATTCTCCAGCTTTCCTGACTGAGACCTGTATTAAAAAAATAGAACTTAAATTATTTCCAATGCTAATATACAAACATTCACATTTATCAACACAGACTTCATATTAAACATTCTGGATTTTAACCTTGGTCAATAATTTTAAAAAGGGATTAATAAAAACATTGTTGGCATAATATTATAATTTTTATACTGGCAGTAGGAATGGATTTTTCAAAAAATCGAATTATGAAAGAAAATCAGTTGTTTCTGTAAAATTTACTCTCATGGATTTTATGAAAACAATTGACCATACATTTTGCATTAAGCAAATATTTCATTAATAATTACAAAAGGGTAAAGGAACAATCGGAAAAAATTTCACATTTTATTTTTCCATAAATACTCTATGGTTGACTGATCTAATATTTGAATTCAGACTATTTCACTTTAGTTGACTCCGCTAAGAGAAAACATAATGATAGTGTAAATGTGATGCAACATTATTACATATTGAATAATTTGTTAAAATAGTGTTTGAAATATTTTTATACATATAATTCTTCTGTATGTGTGATTGTCGCTGAAGTCCTAAACGCCTGGATCGATTATAATGACTTTTTTTGTTTTTGAGTGGGTTTGGATTCACAATTGGACTGGCTTTTTTATTTTTGGGGCCCGCTAGCAAGATTATATAATTATAACTTATTTTTAATTATATAATATCTCAATCAGTAATTGATTGAAGTTTAATAACACACCTTTACAGATATGGACGGTTGCGTAATTGGAACAAAGATAAGAAGGAATGTGGGCGAGTTTGGTATTTATGAAATATATAGATAACAACACAATATGGAAGCCTAACATTACCTAACATATTTTACAATCATGCTTATTTATACGCCCAACATCAGAATGCCATGCTTGAATATATAATTATTTTGCACTTTCTTTCACACAGTTCAAATATATGTCCTTAACTCTAAATAAACATACATATATAGGCCACACATATATTCATCCCAATTCGGGTATTGAACTTGTGACCATTGACTTCACGATACCCCTGAGCTTCACCGCCGAGCCGTAGCTTCACCACTGAGTCAAATAGGCCGCCTATAATAATATCGCCTTTTCTTTTTGTTTATTTTAAATAAATTTTAGGTAATTGATTTGAGGAATTAAAGTACAGTTAACCCTCTTATAACACGGTAGATTGATTCTACGTTATACAAACGATCACATGTGTATCAATGTTCCTAAAACTCAAAGATTAGGGACAAAAAATGTAATTTTATAAGAACAAAACATGTAAACGCAACAAAATTGATTATGAACTGTCAAATAATTATAAATTTCACGGTACAAGTACATGACTTGGGAAATCCACGCGAAATACGAGAGAAAACACGTGTTATACGAGGGACATGAAATTGCGTTATAAAAGTACCGCGTTATAGGAGGGTTTACAGTATATTTCTGGTTGTTTTCTGTAAAAATGATAGTTGCTTCAGCTTTCTTGTTGTAGCCAATATACTATTAAATACATAATGGCATTGTATTGTAAATGTAGCTACTCACATCTTCAACCGCTCCTGCAGCACTTGCATCAATTTCCTCGAGGAGGGAGTTTGCAAGTTGATTGAGGGTATCGAGGTACTCTTCAGAGTCGAGGTGTGCGAGGATGTCTGCAAGAGAAGCATCGCCAACAGCAGGCGCGCCGCTCGCATCGCCGGCGGAAGCCCGTCCTTCTGCTGAGGGAGAGACTCTGCTGGTCTCGGGGCTTCCGCGACGGTGCGAACCGCCGCCTCGCTACGTAGCTTGGCATTCTCGTTCAGCAAACGCTCGTTCAATGCCTACATGTGACAAAAAACAGAATTAACAATACATCTCAAAGACTGAAAATTACCTTGGCAACATAAAATTTAAAATAGCACTGTTATGCATTTCATAATCAGCTATATGGATCTTTAGCATTGTATTCCAATTAAAATTTATATTAATCAATGCTGAACTTTAATGCTGATTTTTTACAAGGAGAAATGAACCCTTGGGGAAGGTTGTCTTTCAGTGTTAACATAAGACATCTTCACATGCAAGTTTTAGTCGAATTATTATTCTTAATATCAATTATAACAATCAATTGAACCGCTAAAAAATTTAGTAAATATTTAGGCATCAGCATTCACTGATATCAATCAATCTTGAATAATCTTTTTTAAAAGATTATATAAGATTGAATTGATTGATTGATTAAAAAACAAGAAAAGATTAAATCAGACAATGCTGCCAGCAGTCTTTGGACCTTACCACAGTGTACATAAAATAATATTTTTTTCAAATAGTTGACATATTTAAATCTAATCTAGGCCTTTTCTAGCAGTGGATACTTTAAATTGATAATTTAGTGTACTATCATTACATTTAAACAAAAAAATCTTAATATAATTTTTATAAATTGAAATATATACAGAAATGTTTCTCAATTGTTTTGTTGTAATTTTGTATCAATTACCTGGAATTAATTTTACAAGAAAAAAATACTTAGATAATATTGAAATTATTAAAATAGATAAATAGTTATAAATTTTAGAACATAATGTAAAAATTAAAAGAATCTCATCAATAATAAAAGAGTAATGTTGTGAGTACTAAACAATAAATTAAATGTAAAAATAAACTTTTTATTACAATTTCTATAAATTATGTAAAAGCAGCAATAATAGAAATTATTATTAGACTATTAATATGAACTTATTTTTCTACCACAAGCACTTTTAGATTAGTTGGAATAATTAACATGAATTTTAGTAATCAAAACTTATAATTATGAAATTAATCAATTCAATGCAATAATTTGCACCTTTAAACTCTGAACTTCACTGATAAGCCTTTCATTCACTTCCATAAAGTGATTTATGCGGGACTCCATTTCATCCATTTTAGCTTTTTTCCTGTCTCGGGATGTCTGTGCCGCAACACGATTTTTAAGTTTCCTAAAAAACAAAATTGATTTTATATAGATAGTGCTGGACTTTGATTTCATTAATAAATTTTTGAAAATGATCAAGAATTTCAGAACATTTGTTCATAAGTAGAATTTATAATCAAATTTGTTTAATGTTTAATAATATTTTATTCTCAACTATATAAGAACTTTTAACCTTGTAACATTTTTTTGAATATATCTATCTATATTATGAGAGAGACATAAAACAAGGTATTGCTTTTAATGAAAAATATAATTATGTTATATAAATAAATATTTTATAATATAAAACAGTAATCGTGGTTTTAGTGTTATCTTCATACAAACAAGAGTCAAATAAAATTTAGTCTTGTACTGTCAAAATTATAAATTTTATCGTTTATGATTGATTACTAATCACATTATTGATAACGAAGAAACCTGAATTGTGTTTATACAATTTATTATCTATTTCCGATTTTTTAAGAATAAATCCTGTTTCATTTTTATTTTTCTAGAATAATTTTCTGTATAGGAAAAGATGACACGCAAGCAAATGATGAAACAGGAATGACTCACTTTCTCTGCATCTTCTCCTCCCATGTTAGATGGTCGAGCCGCCGTTTCCTGGATGACGATGGTGAGCTGACGTCGAGAACCACCTTCGACTCCAGCTCATCCATCGCCAAATAGTTGTTGGGAACAGTGATGATAATGGGAGCGCTCATAATGATTCAATGTTGTACAGAAACACTCCTAACATACACCGTTTTTCTTCAGTTTAATATCTTAAAGATGGCATGTTCTTCTAAATACGTTTTACATATAAAACATTAGCTAAAAAGTTTTTCTTTGATAAAACGTCACACACGAATAAAATTCTTCGTCGTACATATTCGAGCGCAAGCTGAGTTATGACTTTTCGTACGGTTCTGGAAATTTCATATGTGGTTTAACGCCATTGGTTGCACGATATGAAGTAGGCGGATCTGATATTACATTTAGAAAAGGATAAAGAGATAAATAAATTAGCTTTTTCAGTTCACTACGTAAAGTGTTGTGCATATTAATATTAATAAAAATATTTTGATGATTAAATTTATGCGAATAAGAAAAAAATTGTTATTGATTTATTTTTCATTTACATACTACTTTAGTTTAAACAGATTTAATTAATCGTTAAAATGAACTTGAGTTTAATAAACCCTTTACACTGTCCTAATTTTCAAGTGGTTGATATTTTGATACATTGCGCCGGTAATAAAAATAATAATCCAAATCGAATATCAACCTAACCTGATTGCTTAAAAAAAATCTAACATTTCTTTGGCAGTGATAATGATAGATAGCGTTTAACTTTATATACGTAAGATCGAAATTTGTAATATAAAGGCCAAAAACAATTATCCAGCCATTATAATTTATAAGGGTAGGTAGAAACGAGAATGTTTGTATGGAAACAAGTAAGGGGTCTATAGAAAAATCATTGTTAGTGTTGACATAATCCTATGTTCTGTTTTTAGTGTACTTTTAACTGAACAAAAAAAATTTAAATCTAAACAAAAAATCCCGACTAGTTGCGTTTATAGTGTTATTTCATTTTGGGGACAATTTGTCATCACATTTGTTTTTAGACGTAATAAAATTGTCATGAACAAGACATACACATATAACCTATTATAACCATTGAATGTAGCATTCTTTCGTCCGATGAAGATGGCCTGGGGTAACATTCTCGTTAAATGGAAAAAACAGATGGAAAATTCCAAGCGTCTCTGCCCAAAGGTTGTTTCCCAAAGCTATTATAAAAACTCATGGACGACTTCTCTGAAAATGCCAAACAAAATATTATATCCGGTTTTAGAAAAACAGGAATCAAACCTATTGATGCAAATCAGGTTTTGAGTAGACTGCCGGAAGAAATAGATGTAAAAGAAAGAGGGGAAAATAAAATTGTAAAATCAGTACTAGATAGATAGAGTATCAAAGAGATGTGGTATGGGACGATTAATATGAAGGAATCGAAAATAAAAAGAAAATCAGAAATTATACTGAGAAACTGAACACTGAACACTCCTTGTGTTGGTTCGTCTAATGATTATGAAGAAAGCGAGAAAGAATGAAAAATGTAAAGAAATAAGCCAAAGGAATCGGAAAAAGGACGATAAATAGAAATAATCGATTTGTGACGAAATAGCAGCGTATGATGATGAAATTAATAAAAAAGGCTTTCAGATCGTCGATAATAAAAGAGAAAACAAAGTAGATAAAGGTAGGTAGATAAGAGTAAAAGTAACAAAATCAAAAGAAATTAAGGCAAGAAAAATGAGGAATAAAATGAGGAAAACACAAGTTAATGTATATAAAAAAAACTCTCAAACTCAAACTCTTTAACTAATATGTATAACACGCAAATATATTGTTTATGTAATGAAGATGGCAATGTCCATTACTATTGAATATTACGTTTTGTATGAAAGAAATGAAATAGTCATAGCAGAAAATTTTACATGCACAGAAGGTAGAGAGAATTTGACAACGATAATAAAGAAGTTAGTACAAATAGTAAAGTAAACATTCTTGCTGACGAAATTATATGGATAAGTACTTCGGACAGGAAGATATCATTTAATTTAAATGACTGCAGTTAAATTTCTCCATGTTCTTATGTTAAAACCAATTACCAGCGGTTTGTGAGGTAATATGGTGCCTGCACGTCGATCTTCTTACTACACTAATGGATGGATGATAATAATATGTAGCTACAAAAAATTAAGAGGACCTCATTTGCGGAAGTTATTTAAAATTAATAAGACTGACTAAATAATAAATAAGAGATAACTATTGTAATACTCGATGATTGCTAATAATTATAATGACTGTGATTTGAATTTCTAAGTGCTATTTATAATAAAGTAAATAGGTACTCAAAATATATAGTTTAATTTCAAAAATACTATTAACAATAATATTCACAAATGTAATCAGGCAATTGACGTAAGGTGGTGAGTACCTATGTTTATTTACCTACACATATACTATCGAAACAGTAGCAATCCTAGTATTTTTTTATATATCCCATATGGCGTACCCATTGAACCCACAACCAGTCCAAATAGAAAAGACATATTTTTATGTTTTATGAAATATTTATGGAATAAAAACACTTTTTACTGTTTAGTAAATACAAAACCATAATTAACTCATACTCCAACATTTAAAGTCGTAAATATGACTCAAAGACTAAAAATGTTTAAGCCCATTTTACGGTACCGAAATATTATAGTTGAGACTGAGAAAAAAAAACGCTGCAAGCTAAGTGTTTTTTATCCTTTGGCATATTTATTTTGACTAGGATTAGTATAATAAAAAAAATAATTTCAGCGATTTCACTTAGTTCACATTTGGCAACATCGGCATTATTTTTACATTTTATAGTTTAGAAAATTTGATTCTTTCTTTTCAGTAATTTGTTTTATATCGTTAGAAAAAGTAATAAACTAAAAAAGTGCTATGGCTTCTACTAGTGCGGATTCTCAGTCGACAATAGCCCAAAAAACGTGGGTTATGTCTAACAACATAGAAACTGTTTCGAGTGTGGACGAAATTTATCGTTATGATAGAAAACAACAACAAGATATTCTTGCGGCTAAGCCATGGGAAAAGGAGTAAGTCTTTTGTTATATATTGCAAAATCCAACATGATTGTAATTCGGCAATAAAATAAAAAAAAATTCCCTTTTGTTACAGCCCTCACTTTTTCAAAGATATTAAAATTTCAGCCTTAGCTTTGTTGAAAATGGTAATGCACGCAAGATCTGGAGGCACTCTTGAAGTCATGGGACTACTACTTGGTACTGATTATTTCGCTCTTTATTTTTCTTAATTTGGAGATACTTATTTCTTTCTTACAAAATGTAACAGTATATAATTATGTTAAATTCTACAATATTTAGTTATGGTAGCAATATATATATATATATATATATATATATATATATATATATATATATATATATATATATATATATATATATATATATATATATATATGTTTGAACTTTTGGTAATATAATTATAAGGTATATAATTTCAGTCCAGTGAATTATTATATAGTACAGTGAATTATATTATTTGTTAAAGTAGTGCCATTCTCATAAAAAATATGTCCCAAATAAGCGGTGTAAACATTTAATTGTTATTTGAAAACTGTTTGAATAATGCTGGGAAACATAAATAGCTGTCTGGATTTATATTAATGAAGTGTACAATCCATTTCCTAGATTAGTTTGAGGTTTAAAATACTGTAGATTTAATTATATTTAAGGGCCATCTATAAATTATGTCACATTAATTTCATGATTTTGGAGCCTCTCTTTTACACCTTTGTTGCATGTGGAGTTTTGAGTTATCATTTGACTCTTTCGAAAATCTTTAAACTGAATTTTTTAAAATATACTATTCATATATATATAATACTAAATAATATTGTTATAAATATAAATGTCTACTGTTTTCTCTGATAATTCAATAACATGTTGTTTATATAAATATATATATATATATATATATATATATATATATATATATATATATATCATATATACATATATACATATATATATATATATATATATATATATATATATATATATATATATATCAAACCATTTTATCTTACAAAGGTTTCTTACTTATATTTGCTTCATATATGTAACAGGTAAAGTGGATGCTAATACTATGATTGTGATGGACTCTTTTGCTCTGCCAGTGGAGGGTACAGAGACTAGAGTCAATGCACAAGCACAGGCTTATGAGTATATGACAGCATATATAGAGGCAGCCAAGCAGGTAATACTTATGTTAATTCAAACATATTTATCAATTTTTATTTATCTTTTTAATGTCAGATTTAAAAATGATATATAATTAGTCGTAGGTAGGATCACTTTTAGAGCATATTATTACCATGAATTTAGTGAATGAATTCATGGTAATAATATGCAATGAATGAATTATTACCCTGAATGGTTTAGAATAAGGTCATCCCATTTCATTGGGTGGATGACGGACCATGGGATTGATTACATAGATGATTGATTGATTGATAACAGTAGATGGGCAGTGGATGAGTATCTGTGTAATAAAACCAAGTCTGTGATTCTTCAATTTTGAGGAAAGTTTTAGTCCAGTAATGATTTTTTTTAAAAAAATGGAGCAGGTAAATAAGTATGCGAATCACTTGTTGGTAAGTGATCAACACATTCCATAGACATCCACAATGCAGGAGGCAACTCAGGTGCATTGCCAGATTTTGTAAACACATACATTCATCTCTTCAATGCCCTTATGTTGTAAATTTCCACATTTGCACAGTTCATGGCAGAAAACTGCAATTAAATCGCACGGTGGTTGACTGCTAGCCATCTAGGTGATGGAGATGGAAACCCATGGAATGAACTCTTAGACCTGGTTTGATGATTGATGGCAAATTTTTATGAATATTTTTAATTCAAACAGGTGGGCCGTCATGAAAATGCTATTGGTTGGTATCACAGTCACCCTGGCTATGGTTGTTGGTTGTCTGGTATCGATGTATCAACACAGATGCTTAACCAGAACTTCCAGGAGCCCTTCGTAGCTATTGTCATTGACCCTGTTAGAACAATTTCAGCTGGAAAAGTATGTCTCGGTGCTTTTAGAACATATCCTAAGGTATGAATATGAAATAATAATTTAATTAATAAAATTATTGGACATGTAATAAATATCTTCAAGAAGCTTGTAATTATTTAAAACCTTAAATTTTCTTTGGTTCACAGGGTTATAAACCAGCAAATGAAGAGCCATCAGAATATCAAACAATTCCATTAAATAAGATTGAAGACTTTGGTGTTCATTGTAAACAATACTACTCTCTAGAGGTTTCCTATTTTAAGTCTTCTTTGGACCGCAGGTTGTTAGATTCGCTTTGGAACAAGTACTGGGTGAATACTTTAAGCAGCTCCAGTTTGATCACCAATGCTGATTACACCACCGGACAAATATTCGATCTTTCTGACAAATTGGAGCAGAGTGAAGTTTGCTTAGGTAAGTTTTAAAAAGGAGCTATAACACTTGCTAGATAAGTAACAAATTAATAAAATATATACAAAATAATAAGTTAATAATAATTAGCTTTTAAATTATATATCAACAATATCCATGAAGCCATACTTAAAAAGCATATTTTCTTTTTGCATATGGAAATCAAGATAACACTTTTGGACCCCTCGTTCTTGTCACACATAGCGTCATATATTTTACAATGTTACATTCACAAATCATTACATAAGAACAGCACATCCAAAATGACTTGTATGTTTGCATAAATATTGATAGGATTGGTAATATTTTAAAGTTTTTCGTTTAGAGTTTAAACATTTTAAATTTATATGTCATGCTTGACTTGTGTCACAAATATCACACTGTTGATACCCTCCCTCCACTTAACGCGTGACGTTATTTATGGATGGCCCTTAATATAGCAGTTGCTTTTGTTGTACATTTTGAGTCAAAATTTCTATTTGGCTTAAAGATATGATAAATGTATATAATTAAAAATAAATACTTTAACTTGTACTTCCAGGTCGCGGTGGTTTTATTGTACCAGGTCCAGATCCCCACGAGAAGCGTACAGAAGATAAATTAGGTAAAGCGACAAAGGACGCTTGCAAAACCACTATCGAAGTTATCCATGGCTTGATGGCGCAAATGATTAAAGATAGATTATTTAATAGTGTAAGTGGACGACCCGCTCCCGCTACGCCTATGATAGAATGAATTGTTGAACTAGTATGTTAATCTTGTCATATATATGTTTGTGATAAGCTGAAGAATAGGAAATAACGCGTCCCACGTATTTTTTTCTCTGAAAACGGATGAATGTTTTGGATGATATGGTTTTGAAATAAATTATATTAGTACCAAAACAATTTTTTCTTTGTCCTTTACATAATAAAATTTATATTTATCGATTTTTAGTACTATATATTATAGGATAATTTTTAGTGTTTCTAGAGGAATGAACATTAACCCATCACGCTTGTCATATATTATGATGCGATTTATAGCATAAATAGATCATAGATCGCGATCTATGCTGTCACCAGGTTTTGTCGAATTACCAACGATCAAAGTAGACGAGCGCTGGAGTTAAGACCGGGTCTTGGAAAACGTACTAACTTTCTCAATCCAATTTCGCTGGGGAAGTAGGTTCCCTTCCCCAAGACCCCAAGTATCTTAGAAAAGGTCTATCTTTGTTCAATAGTGAACTAGCAGGCTGATGTTGATAAAGTAAATATTAAACAGCAAAATTATTAAAAACGGGCACCTTAGAGTCATTTAGCTTGTCTATGGATCTCATGGTGATTGGTCTCGCGGTTGTGTGCAACGTTTTTTCCCAGAACCTTGCCTTCTCTGAATGAAATCTGTATCTTGGTATCGAGTCAAGGTTCTATGCAAAAAAGCAAAAGCTTCGAATATGGAATTAAATTTTTTCATACCCAGACTATTAAGTGCTAGTAACATTAAACTAAATTATTATCAATAATGTAGAAAAATCAAAACCGTCCGTTTTTTCGCAATGAAGTGTATATATTATATTTTAAAAAAAATCTGAAAACACATGAGGCGTTGAAGCATGTCCTTATATATTAAAATTAAATGAAACAAATTTTTTGATTATATAAACATTCTCAAATATTTATTAACCAATTTACATAAAATCATTATCATTATGTACATCTTTCACATAGCTTTAGTTATAAATCATAACATCTCACGACATGGAGGGCCTTCTATTCAATCAGATACTATAATAAAACAAGCACCAAATTACATGATATATAATCTTTTGCCAAGCTCTCTTTATATACTGAGGGATGAAATATAAGTAGTATTTAACGTAATCTATAAACAACACAACGGCTTTATTCATCAATAGATTAAAAAATCATAATATAAAATATGTCTGTTTTATTGGTTAGTACACGCATAAATGAAAGGATTTAAGCATAAGTGTTAAAATGATTCCCAAACATAACAAATGGGATAAAAATATAACATTGTATTTCTATTTCATGAAAAGCAGTCGTCTTAATTATTTACATTATTATTATTATTAATTAAAAATATAATCAATATAAAATAATAATCAAAGGATTTTAAAAACGATTCTAACCTAATAACATATCGCCTAAAATTTGAAGCAATTGAAATCTCATACACAAATTAACTACTCTTAATAAAATGCAAAGGGAATAAATGAAGTGCAACTTTCATACTAGGACAATAACGGCTCTACACTATATCTGTATTTTAGTTCGATCACTTATGGCGATGGCATAAAAAAATATATTCGAGATATCCAATCGAATAGGCTTTAATCGTTATTATCTTCGCCGATTATCAGTAAATTTAAAAAAAATAAATGACGCCAAGTTTCCTGTTATACCTCATGTTACAGCCGATTTAAAATATAGTGTGGAGCCTCGTGTACATTAAAAATAGTTTAAAATTCAATAAATAATAAAGACCAATGACTACGTTTTTACACCACAAATCTGAGGAATTTCGAATCATAACCTAAGTGTATCACACGTACATAATTATATCAGTGAAGATTTTATTACTATATATATATATTTTATTAAGTACATTTCCACACAGTCCCCACCTTCGATTACAACTTACTTTACATATGTTACATGTTCACAATCTCAGTTTATGTACAGTTCAATAAAACAAAGATGTATACAAAGTACAGTCAACATATAGAATCATTGCAAACGTTAAAACTGAGCAAATCGCAAAACAAAATAAAATTTGCCGAGCACAACATTTTTATTCCAACTGTACACAAAATGTTATATTTTATTATGTTTAAATTCATACTAATAATCGAAATGGAATTAATATTTCACAATGACAAAGGCCAGTCAAAATATTGCTTTCAATTGATTGAAATAGTTTCAGATTGTATTAATAAAACTGCTGAAGCAATAAATTGAGCGTTCTTTTATGAACCACTTTCATAACAATGAAATTTCATATTTATTTATTAGGTATCGACGCAAAATAGCGAAAACGTAGTAAACCGCAAAATAAAAACTTACCACCAGAGCCAAAACAACTTTAATATTTCTGAAAAAATTGTATGTGATCACTCAAAAAGAGTCAGTTTCAAGGTTGTACAAAATTTTCTATTGGTCGTAGAGTTGTGGAGATTCAGACCATTCGACACTGTATTTTTTTCTGATCCGAATATGCAATAAAAAATAATTTGGCATCTGGTCATTTATGGTCTCTTTTTGGCATCAAAGCATTTGATAATACCAAGTGATTTCTCTCTACGTGATAAATTATAATGGGGTACTAAACATGTTTTTGCGTTTATTCTCAACAAGCTTGGGCCCTAACAATTTCAGACTTAGACGTATTAGTAAAAATATCAAAAATGGAATGTTAAATGAAATCTCTAAACATGATTGACGAGTATAGTCGTCAATAATTTTTTTAACCTACACTTTCTAATGTGATATAGTTTTAGGGTAGCTATTCACACCTAGTCATATCACTGTATATTTAGTTAACAAATTAATGATGATTCACAAGTATTTGTCAAAAACAGTTGGATAAATAAATTTTGATATTAGTTTGTCTGCCTTTCTGTAGTACAAGTGTACAGCTCTAACTATTTGTGAACTGCATTTAATCAGAGCACGTTCTTATGTTTGGTGGTCCTATTCTCGAAAAGATATTAATCTAAATTATTGCTTAAAACATCTCTATTTCCTTATAAAATAGCAGTTTCCATGATTAGACCGGCCAAATTTCAGAAAGAAGAAATTATTTGGCTTTTAACATACAAATGAAACCGAATATTTAAAAAACAACTTTTTTATGTATGTTTTCTAATAAAATAATCAGCATACATCCTTCAAATATGTAAGGTATGGAACCTTACATACCTTATAGTAAAGGAAGCTAAATACTGTATTTAAACTTGTAAAAACGAAATAATGTAGTTTTTATTCAGAAACTATATTCACGGTTTGTAATTAACTATTGGATTGTAACTGATAAGTGAGTATAACGGCGCATATAAAGAGATGACATAAAAGTTTTGAATTAATGAAAAAATATTGTTAGCTGCCATCTGTTACACACTCAAACAGTATTTTAACGACCCGCTCGATAAGTAGAAAAAAGACGCTGATATAAGATCTCGCCATTATCTAGGCCGCATTTCCGCCAATGTAGCCATCGTTGATGGCTATGTTGACGATGTTGGCCAAAATTGGCCACCGAATATTGGGTCACGGCGGCCAGTATTGGCCACATAAAGTTGGATCAAGCAGCCAATATTGGCCACCTAACGTTGGGTCACGGCGGCCAATATTGGCCGTGGGATTGGCCGTGTCAGTGTGGCTATAGGCAGTAGCCGGGCGGGTTGGCCACTCGTCAGTTGAACAAGTCCGGTGGGAAATTATTCACCTCTGCCTGCTCCAGTATTGGTGCTCCTTCAATATTGTATGAAACTCTTATCCGAAGTCGTAGTGGAGTCTAAAGAGAAAGAGATTATTTTTGTTAAGCCAATAATTACTTTCAAATAATTAAAAAAAAATAGGACTAGGTATAGCTGATTTGGTAAGGATAATACATTTTAGAGATTCATACTTACTCGAGACGGATTTGTGATTTTGAGGACTTGGGTAATCTCACCCTGCGGCGTTAGAACAGTTCCGGAAGGCGACATCATGTCAAGCCGGAATGTCTGGAAATAAAATTACATAACTGTTATATATATTGTTATATATATATATATATATGTGTCAATTAGGGGTATCGCAGTACGCGGTCAATCCATTGGTGACTTGTTACATACTAATTTATTGTGTGGGCATTACTGCAGACATACATTTTTAAGCCTACCCACAATACACGATAATTACAAATTATTATTTACTAGCCGTACCCGGCATAATTTGCATTGCTGCTTAAAGATAAAAGTTCATCCCAGGGACCGTTTGGGAGCGAACCTAGAATACGTCACAACGTATCTTTTCGGATGGTTTAGCAATGCATAGGCACCAAACATATAGAGATTCATCTTTATTTATAAGAAGATGAACATAGAAAATGCAGGCAAATATAAATGCATTATTTCTCGGCAAAGATATTTATATTTATTTAAACTAATTTGTCGGAGACCGTGGTGTTCTCAACTCACCCGGGGCACAGCGGCTTGGAACAGGAACTCTGTGAGGGGCGCGCGAGCCGTGGAGGTGGCAGACATGGTAAGCGTCGCCGTGTCGCCCCCGCCCCGCGCCGCACGGAACTCCACCCGCAGCCCGCCGCGCTCCAACGCCCTCACCGTACACTCTGATCAAACATTACCCTCTTTAAATAGTTCATCTTAGCTCAGTCTCAAGTTGGCTCTGGTGGAAGTTTTCATGTTGCGGTTTACTAGTTTTCGCGTTTTTGAGTCGATATTGTTAATTAACTCTTCTATACTATTTTAAAATATCTTCGATACAATGTATTTGTCCTGTTATCCTGAAAAGCCTTTGTTTTAACAAAAGTTATTGCTTTAACCAAATTACCGTTAGATGTTTAAAGGTTAGAGTCGCAACTGTAACGGTTAAACGAATAATTTGAAAGGAAAAAAAAATACATTTTTGTTTTTAACCACAACTTTGTCTGTGTTGTTTTTTTATACCAGAACGAGGACAGTCGATATATGGCCTGCAACTCAGAGACGTGGATATAGAAACACTGCATGGAGCACAGAAAATCCTGTGAGGTTTGTTTGTTTTTTGAAACAAGATTAACATTTGGAGCACCGGAAACATCTTGAAAGGCTTCGGATTTAACTTTTACACATAAAATGTTCGGACAAAGATATGGTATGTGTATTACTCTTACCGGACTGCGGTATTGGTTGCACCGGTTGTGGGGACGAAAACAGGCCGTCGAGTAGTAAGCTGGGCGGGGGGTTGGCGTTGTTCGCGGTGATCGGGGTCGGCGTGCTAACGGGAACGCTCGTCGCACTCAGATCCAGCCCGCTCAGCAAGTCTAATATGTCCTGAAATTATACACATTGATTAATTAACTCATAGCGCTCCGCACGTTTTTGTACCACTGCCTACTAGCGACTCCGGCACATAATAATTTAAAATATTGTATCGGCTGCACAATATTTGCAGGGACTTGTGGTCCAATGACCTTTGGCGATATACTAAAACGTATTCTATCCGATACATCTAATTCTTCCGTGACGTCGCGCCATTGATCTTCGCTTTCACTTGCAATAATTCTCATTCTATGTCTCTTTGGAAATATAATTTCAGAACTATTACTTTGAGTGTCAGAATTGTAATCAACATGGTCTTTCGCAATATCTTTTGACACTTGAAAATCAATTAAGTCTCCCCTATCACTCAACTCTAAATGCACATCATAGTTATTATTTTGCTCCATGTTGCTAACCATGAAAAATGTCAAAAAATGACTATCCTAACAGTACAGAGATAGTAGAGAGTATGAATTAAAATGTGTAAGCACGTTTTAACTACAGATAACATCGACGATTCCGTACAATTTTAAGTAAATATGCTAAAAAAGTAAATACAATAACAAAGTATAGTTAACAAAATATATTATTATAATGAATATCATACAGATGTAAAAGGAAGTGCATAACTAAAGTAACAAAATTTAATATTTGTCTCAAATACAATGACTCAATTTAAAGAGGCTAGCATTATTTAACCGAGCTTGTGAACTGAGTCATTATAATATGTATTATAATCACAAGTACGCATAATTCTCTTTTTACACGAATTGATTTGTTTTAAAACAATTATAAATACTCTATGATTTTTTTTTGAATCTCAGAGCAAATAGAGCAATTAAATGTCTACGCGTTTACATTAGTTCTAGGGAAAATCTCTGAGACAGAGAAAACTACTGTATTATCAACACAGACGACTAATGATGATCATACATACATAGAGTCTCGATTGTCTCCCTGTAGGGGTAGGCAGAGACCACAGATCTCCATTCGCTATGATCCTGGCACACCCCTTCCATGCTCCTTGCTTCCTTCACACTCATCCTCTCACATTCAACGCAGCGAAACGGCTTTCCGTTCGTCGCTTCTCGCCCTCGTGGGAATCAGGACGTGACCGGTGGCGAACCACGTCGCCGTCATTTTTTAACGAATTAGAGATGATCAACCAGATGTAATCTCGCAAGATAAAAAAAATAATTCTAGTGACAGGAGTGATATTGAAGTAATGCACAAACGAATGCGTTTATTGTCAGAAAGTGACAATGCATAAAATTGTGTTAATGTTTAGGTTATATTTACTTTTGTAATATTAATAAATTCTAGATATTATTATATTTCCTCCCTTTCAAAGTATAATTTATTTTTTATTGTATATTTAATGAATTAAAATGTGTAAAAACAATGCACGAAAGCAAACTGAATGCGGTGGAAATGAGAGCATTAAGAAGTATGTGTGGTGTAACCTTGAATGATGGAATAAGGAATGAAGATATAAGAGAGCTGTGTGGAGTAAAAGAAGGTGTTGTGACAAAAGTAGAAAAAGGGATGCTTAGATGGTTTAGGCATATAGAGAGGATAGATGAAATTCGACTGGCAAAAGAAATTTACCTTGCGAATGTGGATGGAAAGGTCGGAAGAGGAAGACCACGAAAACATACCTTGACCAAATTGCTAAACTTTTGAGGAACAGCCTGGTCAAGAGTACCCTCAACCGGCGGGTTTGCATGAGGAGAATAATGAGTGTGAAGGAAGCAAGGGAATTATGCCGATATAGTAGAAGATGGAGATCTGTGGTCTCTGCCTACCCCTACGGGAGACAGGCGTGACGATATGTATGTATGAATGTAATAAAAAAAAATTTTAAGTATTGATTAATATATAATATAGAAAATCCTCTTTTTACACGAATATTTTGGGGACCTATCTATCGTGTAAAAAGAGAATAAGGTGAAGTACTCACATTACTGGAAGTATTATTGTTGTTGACAGGCGTCACGACCTGCGGATGCTCCACATCTCCGTTCGGCAGAGGCTCAGAACCGATGATAAGATCCAATAATGCGTCCTATAATAAATTAATACCATACTATTAGTAAACAAACAAACACACACACACACACACACACACACGTACGCACGCACGCACTCACGCACGTACGCACGCACGCACGCACGCACGCATGCACGCACGCACGCACGCACACACATATATATAATTAAGATTGGAATTTATTATTCATACCTAAAACAGGACCACGTCGGACGGGTCAGCTAGTAGGTAATATTTATTGTGTAATACACAACTTTCCGTCTGCTAATGAAATTTTTCTTCGTAGAATCTTTCACTCTACACTCTTACACATTTCTACTTTTACTTCCCCTTTTCTCTCCCAATTTGCCCAGGCGTGGACATTAAAGTGATTCCCCTTAATATTGAGACAGGGCAATGTTCTGTTTGTGTGGTGGTACAATGAAAGTAGAAACACCAGGCACATCCACTTCATTGAGTTAGAAGCAATAATTTCGTAGTTACTTATTAGTATTGTAACTTACTATTGTGTAACAATATAAAATTACTTTCATAAATGTTTAAAATCATAAAATAAATGAAGACAACCGAAAAGAAGAAGATGCCTCGTGTTGGAGCGAAACACGTGTCGTTTACAAGATGGAAAAATGGTAGTGTGTGTTTGGTGTTGTGTGTAGTGGTTGGTGAGTGGAGAATTGATGGCCGACTTTCGGTGAGTTTTTGGTTTAAGTTCCAAATAAATCCACTTAACCCAACAGAAAAACCACACATTATTAATTTTCTGTTATTGTTTTGCTTGTCGCGGATCTTAGCTAAGTAAAACTTTTAACTGTTCATATAGTGATGGATTTCCGCAAAGTAACGCCTGACTCCATTAATAATCATAAAATAAATGTACAAACACAGTACCTGTTAGTTTTATTTTAGTTAACAGACAATATAAAGATTTATGGGCATCAATGGAGATTTCGAAAATATAGGGGGTCGATCACCAAAAACGTTTGGCGACTCCTGATATAAAGCATTCATTCATTTACTCTATGACAATTAAATAGTTTTACTTGTACAGGATGGTGTCAGCGAGGTCACCATACCTGGTCGGGGCGGTGGTCGGATCGCTGGTCGACGAGGGGTTCGGGTTCGGGTTCGTTGTCGCTGTCCTCGCGCTGTTCGTGGTTGCTCGGCGCCTCCATCGCCGGCATACGCTCCAATAACGCGGGCCGTAAATGAGCATACTGCCTGAAGTCACAAAATAGGGGATGAGCATGTACATATTCATAAAATATTCATAAACTATTTTTTATCATGAATTTAAATTATAAATTGTGATTAATTACTCTGTGGTGTGCCATTAAATTATTAATTAACATGTGATATACAACATATTTCACTAGGGGTGGAAGTCAAAGACAACAGAGGTGTCAGTAGACACTTTAGGTGAGGTTGGAATCTCAACATAGACCGCTATCGGAGATGGAAGATGGATTGGTCGGTTGAAATCTCAACATAGACCACTATAGGAGATGGAGGATGGATTGGTCGGTTGAAATCTCAACATAGACCACTATCGGAGATGGAGGATGGATTGGTCGGTTGAAATCTCAACATAGACCACTATAGGAGATGGAGGATGGATTGGTCGGTTGAAATCTCAACATAGACCACTATCGGAGATGGAGGATGGATTGGTCGGTTGAAATCTCAACATAGACCACTATAGGAGATGGAGGATGGATTGGTCGGTTGAAATCTCAACATAGACCACTATCGGAGATGGAGGATGGATTGGTCGGTTGAAATCTCAACATAGACCACTATCGGAGATGGAGGATGGATTGGTCGGTTGAAATCTCAACAAAGACCACTATCGGAGATGGAGGATGGATTGGTCGGTTGAAATCTCAACATAGACCACTATCGGAGATGGAGGATGGATTGGTCGGTTGAAATCTCAACATAGACCACTATCGGAGATGGAGGATGGATTGGTCGGTTGAAATCTCAACATAGACCACTATCGGAGATGGAGGATTGATTGGTCGGTTGAAATTTCAACATAGACCGCTATGGGAGACGGAGGATGAATTGGTCGCCTAAAAAGTACAACTTAGTTTAAATAATATAACAAATTACCTGTATAGCTGCGACAACTCCACCCCTCTCTGCTGCAGTTCAATGTGAATGTGAGAACCAAAAGTGTCAATTATTACTCGGATTTTGCTGAAAAATAAACAAGGATAATTGTATGAATAAATTTACATATTATAGTTAAAAGTTGATAGCTGATTTTCAATTTTAGGTTTTAGAAGCTTTTTTGCTTTAACTAATCACTTTAAATTAAATCGATTCTTTTTTTCATTTAATAATGACACGGTAGACAGTATACTTTATTATGTTTTAACCCTTAGCGAACGAATGCAGCCATACTTGCATCATCATAAATATACTAAAAAAATCGAATGCCGCTGTACAGGCGACATGACGTTATATTTGAGTCTATATTGTGTATGTTACCATATAACTATGCACTTTTTCGCGTTCAGAAAATAAAGCACTAAATATCTTGCTTATTTAAAAATCTGTCCATCACTCGTCACTATTTTAGAAAATACACCTGTTCATTAAGGGTAAATATTGTTAAAATCTCTTTAATTATACAAATTAAGCTAGTGAAAGAAAGCTAGTGCTTGTGAAAGTAAAATATGTTTATCATCAAGAGTCCAATCAAAGAATCAAACCCACCCATCTTCTTAATTAATCTTAAGGACAATTTCTTACCAATTAGGCTAGTACAGCTCCTAATTATCACAGTGATATATTTAAAGACGAACATATTTCTAACTGGCATCCATATAGAACAATGTTTAATCTACAATGCCGTTGATTTTCTGTTGGTATACGAAATAAATAAATATGAAAATGAACCAAAACTCACTCTTGGCTAGCCTTGGTTGTAAAACGGGTGGATAGCTTTGCTAAAGAGAGTAGCAGATATTCCTTAGTCATGATGGACAGCTGTGTCGACCACAATAGTTTTTGATAAATGTCGATCACATACTCCTCAGTCGGTCGAGTGAAGTCGTCTGTAAATATATAATTACATTATTTTTTATTTCTTTTAATAGTAAAATATGTGACAAAAGTTGAGAAAGGGATGCTTAGCTTATTTGGTTTGGGCACATAGAGAGGATGGATGAAAGGCTACTGGCAAAAGAAATTAACGTTGCGGATGTGAATGGGAGGATCGGTAGGGGAAGACCAAGGAAAACATACCTTGACCAAATTGCTGAAAGGTCAGGTCAAGAGTACCCTTAACTGGCGAGCTTGGAAGGAAGGAAAGTGTGCCGAGATCGTAGAGGATGGAGATCAGTGGTCTCTGCTAAGCCCTATGGGGAGCGGACGTGACGCCTTATTGTAGTTACATATACTTAAGAGCTTTATTATACTAATGAATGGGTCGGCTTGATCAAGGTGTTTTGTTATGATGAGTGCAGCGATCCAGAGGCTAACTTCATTTCCCTTTACTTCCTTTTTTGCCTCCTATTAAATCCTTCTAACCCTCTTATTATTCTTTACCCTAAGGTAAGCAAAGCGTCTGTAGTGCTTTTAGCTATTAGATGTCTACGGACTATGGTGATAACTACAGCTGACCTGATAGTTACCCACTTGATTCTTGTTCTTTCATCTTGCTTACTCCCATAAAAAAGGACATGCCATACCCAAAAAATAAGAGATTACGAAAAACTGTCAAATTGACAATTTAACTTTATGCTACTTCACCAAATGGATCTATGGAAAATTGGAGGGTGTTGAAGTAGTTTAAGGAAGCGATGACTGTTTTAAAAAAATATAGATAAACTGAAATATAAATATACATTTAAAATCTACTTATAGAACTCTGAAATAAGATAAAACTGATATGGTACTCTATAATTAAGTCAGACTTTTTAAGTTAAAATTTTTGGGGGCGTTAGAAAATAACTGATTTTCAAAGTAAGAGGTACACAAAATAAGCTTGAGCCTCTGGTATAGACAATTATTGTCCGCATAAATGAGCCAGCTAGCTATAAATATTACGTTCTCATAAAGGGAAGAACCATTTTGGTAAATCTTTCTATTGGGTGTTTAAGTAGGAGCCTTATTTGTCTTCATCGTACATGCATCTATCATTGCCTTATCGTATAAATCAGTTTTAACTTGACTTTTTTTGACTACCATTTATCAATTACATTTTGGACGATTATGTTTATGGTCAACTCACCTACACCATCGTCATCCACCATAGATATTGCGTTACTTGCTTCGGATACCAATAGATCACCATACTCTCCTACAGTCCAAGCTGCCACCTGGCAAGAAAAAGATGTTGTGTTAACTTTTTTTCACAGCTCTTATATGTTCCAATGCTGGGCTATCTTCCCAATTTTCACCGAATCCAGACTGGTTATAAATATCTGTAGGCTATACATATAGAATAGGAACCGCGAGAGCCAATGATAATTCTTGAATATCCATTACAGAAAGAAACAAATGGGATTATAAAATCTGCCATTTTTATCACTATACTATAATAAATAATTATATTATCTATATTTTATTTAGTAACTATAATAAATAATTATATTATCTGTATAGTATTTAGTATATATTTAGTATTTTATTAAGTATATAAATAACTAATCGTGTAATAAGAAAGCATTTATAATGAATATTTCTTCTATTGAACTCTATTTTGAACATCAGTTTGTAATACTATATTTTTTTTAATACATTAATTATAAATTATGGTAAATTACAGAACATAATTTTGTCTTAATTGTACAGTTTTATAATTTAAACCAGAGTAAAAGAAATCTGCTGAGTTCGCTTCACCATATGTTCTGTTTGGAGGAATTTCAATGATAGTAGATGCTTGACTGCTAACGGAATAACATTTAATGAATGAATCAAATGAAAGGAACGTAAAATTCTTATATAGGACAAAGTTTTGATTTCATTTAATTACCTGCAATAATGGTTGTCTCTCTGTTACATCACCAGATATAGCAGATCGCTCCAAAGAGCTCCATAGCCTCATAGCTGCGTAGGCTTGCCTCTCAGTCGGGGCCGCCGATATGATCTGTATGGTGCTTGATACTGTGTCATCTCGCAGGTAATTACCGGCCTGAAATTATTTTTATATAATTAGTACATAAAAAGAAAATTCTAGGACGAGTTAGTTGATCAGAAACACAAGCTTTTGAAAACCGTCCAGCAAAGGACAGTTGCTTATCTAGGACACCTGTTTAGGTATCCTAGATATGAGCTCCTGCAACTCAAAATGATGGAAAAGGTTGTCGGAAAATGTAAAGTTGGCCATAGAAAAATGTTAAGAAACATCCGAGAGAGAGTTTAAATTTTAGCCCTCCACCCACGGAGTCAATGGTCGCGGGTTCGAACCCCGCATCGGAATAAATATATGGTATAATAGCCTACAGATTTCAAGTCTGGTTACCCCGCCAATCCGCATTCAGAAATGGGAAGGCACATGCTCAACAGTGGGAAACATTATATGTGTTGTGAAAAAAAAGTCAAAAATGTTTTTGTCAGTCGCCATGGGCTTGTACATTCACGTGGTTAACATAAATCTATAGACTTAAGTATAAAGTGACTTTATCCGCCGCCATGATGAAAACTTGGAGAAATTGATCATAAGTGCAAACGTTGAGGAGAAAAGATCCAGGGGTGGATCCCCGATGAGATGGTCCGACCAACTGAAGCAGAACAAGTCCTCCAGTTTCATGGATGTGCTCCGATTGGCTGTCTACCGCAACAAATGGAAGAGCCTAAAGAACCGCTGGATGAAGTGTTGTGATCGCGATCATCAGTCATGAAGGATCGAGCACAGAGATAGTGAAAAGTATGGAAATAGTTAGTTTTCTAGTACCTTTAGAAGCACATTGATCAGCGTATCGAGATGCCACTTGCTGGAAGGCGCGTACCGCTCTGCAGCAAGAACCATGGCGCTAGAGCAGTGTGCTTTAAACTCTGCATCCGAACGCTCCAGGAATGAGAGTAGCTCTTTCATCATAGCTCGTATGTTTTGCCCGTTGATCAGTGCGAATGATAACTCCATTGCCCGTCTGCGGATTGATACATCCGGATCCTGTAAAAGCATATTTTTATTTAGATACTAGCTGACCCAACAGACGTTGTCCTGTCTCAAATACGAGTAATCAATACGAACGTTAATTAAAAAAAAGTTATTTTAACAACAACTACTAGTTTATATATGTTAAACGTGGAAAGTTCAAAGCGAACCGTCAAACGAGCGAAAATCGCAGTTTCGAAAATCGACGGTATGTCAAAAACTTTTACGCATACGTCAATAATAATTATACAAAATAGTACAGGGAATGAATACATAAACATTCATTATATAATATATATCGACGCAAAAAGTGAAAACGCTGTAAATGACACAGATATCAAAAACAATTTATTGCATATTCGGATCAGAAAAAAATACTGACTCGATTGATCTGATGATTCTCACAGCTTGTTTTTAAGTCAACAGACACAATTTTTTTTAGAAACCTTAAGTTTTTTTGGCTCTGATGGTAGGTTTTCATTTTGCGGTTTACTACGTTTTCGCTTTTTTGGGTCGATATAAGCTTTCGAGCGGGTGTTTCGCTCTAAGCCCTGCGTAGAATCAGGCAGTGGTGTGACATCCCTATCAATGACGTCACGTACAGTCGACATATTTAGCCAATAAATAGGCCGACAAGCACATTTGTAAAATCAGTTTGAATTGTACGCTATGTCGAGAGTAAATCTAACCTAAACGCCCGTTCATTTCCCTTCAGTCAGACATGTCAGGCATTTGAATTATCCGTTCAATCACCATGGGAGGTTGTAATTACTTACTACCAGTTAATCAATTGCTTATTTGCGCAACACTAGGAGAGTTTTCAGTTGTTAAAATCTCTGAACATTTTATTTTATTCGCACAAGAAATACAACTGCGCAGCTAGCATTAGATCATCCCGATAGATAAGATACGTGACGAGTTAACAGATTAGTGATTAATATTCTCACGTCCTTTCATGGTTGAATACTATTAGTTGTCAATAATTAATTTAGCCATAATAATCCACGGCTGACGACCAAGTGGCGGGGCCCTCCGCCTGCGGTCAATGGTCGCGGGTTCGATCCCCGCATCGGAATAAATATATGTATGGATCACAAATATTTATTCCGAGTTTGGTAACCCCGCCAATCAGCATTGGACAAGCGTGATGGGTTAAAGTCCGTTCCTCCAGAAATGGAGACGCCCGTGCTCAGCAGTGGGACATATATGGGCTGTTAAAAAAAATCCACTGCTGGACATTGGTCTATCTCAATATTGAGGGGTGTTGCCTTAATCCTACCCCTGACGGGAAAATTAGAGCTCGCAACGTAGACACTGTTGGCCATCTACTGGTATATGTATTTGGTCCTATAGTCGCCTTGTATGACAAGGAATGAATGAGGTGGCTTTATTCTCAATTGGTTAGTATCGGGCGGGGTAAGTTCATGATATGAAGTCGTGAGTTCGTGTCCTACATTGGATTCCACATAGGATAGATAAATATATTCTTTATTGTACACCAAAAAAAGTTATACAATTATTGATTGTAATAGTTATGTACAAATGACGGTCTTATCGCTGATAGCCATTTCTTCCAGACAACCGTAGTATGGACACAGTGTTAAAAAGATAATTTGATGTAGGTTGGTGATACATTATCGTCAGAATTATAGAGAAAATTTATTAATAAACAAAGTTAATAGCCATAAGCAAAAATATTAATGTATGTAAAATAATTATGTATATAAATATGAAATATTATATATAAAATATTAATGTATATAAATTTGAGCTAACCGTAAATAATAAACGAATATACATAGATATTTATGAAGATAGATAGTGAGCATATTTGGTTCAGTTGGAATGGAGAATTCTAGTGGTATTAAAAACATTACTATGCCCCAGGCAAATTCCGAAAAGAATGTTTACAGTTAGTAAAGAGAATTGCCTAGCAACCAACTACCTTCATATATTGACAACCTTTGTCCGCTGCACAACTTTAAATATTTACTGTCTGTTTTTAATTTTAAAAAACTTAATACATATCAGTTTTTTCTGCTGATCTCTATGATCGTTTCCTTTGTAGTTTCTTCTTTGGAGAACTTTTGCAATGCACTCATGCAGGAGTGGTCAACGGGTTACTCATTGTCAATTATAACAAAAAAAAAATTGAAAAATAAAAAGGTTTTTTTTTTAAATTTCGGAATACAACAATATAAAGACAGTTTTGTGAGTGATTCATGTGTAATGAGCTGTGATAATATTTGTTATTGAATATTTATTATGCGATGTGTAATATTAAAGTCAATAATTCAAGATTACTAGTAGTAGGTACTTGTGATAATCCTAAAACGGTTTGTTTGCATTTATTCTTTACGAAATTTGGCTAAGGCAGTGGTGCTCAACTTTTTTTCAAAGGGGCCATAAACACGTATCAGTCATGTTGTGGCGGGCCGTAAAAAAATTAAGTAATGACTTCTGAGGTTTTAACACAGTTGTATGATATAAATAAATTTCAAAAAAGTCACGACAAGCAATCAAAGCGACACATGTCATGGAAGTATGAAAGCCAAGGAAAGAGTACTCCTGCGGTCTAATTCACTTGATACGGAACTAAAAGCCCAATGCAAAACATCGCTAATTCTTGATTTGTCGTATTTACGAATATACTGAAACGACATGTTGCTGTGATACAATCAGATGTCTGCTGTAAATTAATAATAAATGTAATACATGGCTATTACGAAAAATTACCGTATCAATAATAGCACTGTACACTGCGGCGCAGTAGTGTTATGTAGAACCTATTTATTCAGCGCGCTCTCAATTTTCCTTATGGGCGCGAAATTCATAATGGTTTAAAATAAAGTACCATCAGATGGGCCAACCACAAAAGCCCGGCGGGCCGCGGATTGAGTATAGGTGGGCTAAGCAGCTATACTCAACATGCGGCTATATACAGTCAGTTTTAAACACAGCATAAGTTGTCAAAATTACAATCAAAATCAACAAAAAATAACTGGTTACCTTCAAGCACTCCAAGATAGTAGTCCTATGCCTCTGAACGGCCGAAGTGTCAACGTGTACGGTTCTTAGCAGAGTGTTCAGGGCAACGTATCTGATATTCTTGTCGTTGTTCAGCAGGAACCTGCCTAGAATGTTGATGGCCAGCACACGCAAACTGCTCTCCGACTTGATGTCCATGATGGAGAGCACAGTTTCGTACAGGATGGTGTTGCCTACATTTTTACTTGTCTCCGTGTTGGTGGCCACCTGAGCGAGGATGTCGTTCATGGCTTCAGAGGCTTCTGCGTCGTTTTTGCCTAGTATCCGTAAGAGCCGAAGGATTTTCACCTGAAACAGTTTGTTACGGCATAAAGGTAAAATCATTGGTACTTTTCCGCTAGTCGGGCGCAAGCGAAAAATTGACAAATTATGCAGAATTCCGCCAAATTTATTACAACGAAATCAAACTTTTCTTAATATTTTTTCCCAACGTAAAAAAAAATCCTAACCTAACCTAACAAGCGAAAAATCGCGAAATAATGTAGAATTCCGCCAAATTTTTTACAACCATAAAGGGAATATTTGTTTGGGGGTCATGTTCTCTATTCTATAAATTTATTCATTACATTTTTCTTCCATCTTAATTTTTGTTTTAAAAAATGATGAACATTTAGGATTTAATAAAGGTTAAGTTAGATTAGGCTTTTTTTACGTGAGAAAAAAGGTCTGGTTTTCCAGAATTTTTCATTATTTAGCGATTTTTCGCTTACGCCCAGCTAACGGAAAAGTACCCAAAACTTTTTCATTAATTTTTTGTAAAAACAAACAAATTTTAATTTAAATCTTTCTTATTTTTGACCTCATTATTCTTAATATTTGTAAATGTAAAGAAACATTTTTCTCACTTTTCACTTTAAAAGCTATCTAACGGATAATCTTGAAGTGCATCCAATGGAATACTTCATATTTATTTTAAAAATACTCATTTTAATACGTATAGTAACAATGAGTTTTCTTTTTATTATAAAAATAAATAATCATACCTGTAGGAAAGGATCCGAAACTCCACTGACGTCATGCTCGGGCGAATATCCGGCCAGTATCAGGTTCTTCAATATTCTCACCAGATTTGGAACGATCTAGAAGAATACCATCGTTTTATTATATTTCTAAATAGTATGATACCATCCAACATCGCCCAAATATGTATAGTATAATAATATTTCAAAAGCCAAAAATAATATCTTTATACGGATATTTAAAATATCAGGCAGGTTTTGCATATCAGGGTTCGCCGATATATATCAGCAGATATATATCATGATGTGATTTATAATATATATCATTTGATATTTATGCAAATACAATACTCTCTGAACTAGAAATTTTAACAGATTAATATTTACACTAGTAACACTTAAAAAAGAACTACAATTTAGGTGTTTTTTGCACATGGCAATTTTGTCCAAAGTTAGGGGACAGTAAGCTTTATATTCAAATTCAAACCTCATACTCATACACATTATAAGGTCCATTATCAATTATACTTTTACTTAAAGAAAGATGAGATTTTTTAAAATATTGATAAACAGACTTTATTGTTAGTCTCAAATAATCAAACCCATGAAGATTAGCTTATTAACTCTAGTGTTTATTATAATCGATCTTAAATAAATGCAAGAGTTTTCCCGCCAACTTACATCAGTGACGATGTGTTTTTATTTCATGTTCATAATGTTATATTATTATCTGTTATATTGTTTAATTGTGGTGGCGTATTATACAATATGGTTCAATTAAGGGGTATAAGTGAAATGATATGAAATAAATGCACGTATCGTGATTTTTTAAGTTGATTGAAAAAGTATGGACTTTTTAGAAGGCTTTGGTAGAATAGCCACCATTGTATCAAACGTAACGTGACAAGCGTACTAGACATTTTAAGAGATATGATATTATTCCATTTTACTTGACACTGGCATAATAGTTTTAACTAATTGCCACCACAGAAAAGAAATAAACGCAAATATTTTTGTTACTTTTATAATTAAAACATTAAAAAATCTAGTTCGTATATATTTTTAAATTGTTTCTTATTTATAAACATGATATATATCAAATAGATTTTTACGAACCCTGTAGCGTATGCATTGAAAACTAAATACTGAGGAACATTAAAAAAAATAGATGATTTTGTATAAAACACAGCTTTTCACAAATACAGATACAAAAGGCACATATGGAAATGGGCAAGATAAATAGAAAATAATAACACTAAATTATCTACAAGACCTCATCCATCGGCAAGTTAGTTACAAGTAATTGTGCTTTTAAAACTTTGTGATTTCAAACGTTAATACACATATGTAACAAAAGTCAATTGTTACAGACAGATAAATTGAACATTTGTATGGTTGAAGTAATGATCCTACATTGAGTATGTTAGATATGTAACTACATAAATGTTTATACAACAAAGCCGCAATAAAAATGATCAGTTTACGCCCCATTAAGTTGTCAAAAGCCATATCATTATTATTTTATAATTTAACGCCTTATGGAATGATAAGACGTTTTCACACGAATCCATATGTTGTTTTTAAAAATTTTTCATCTTTGGGTTTTCGCCACCCATCTACTAACGTTAGACGAAATTCATAGTTTTTCCGGTCTTGTCACATGTGGTCATATTTGTATAACCTCTGTATCTCCTGGTGTGACGTCACATATTTTTCAATTTTACATTCAGTAATTATAAAATTTAAAAAAGGATTTTCAATATTATTTATATATTTTCATAATAATTGATAGAATTGGTAATATTTTAAAGGTAATATTTCAACACTATATTTATGTATAAATGTGACGTCATAAAGCTTGACTCGTCCCCGCCCCCTCTGGTAACACGACGTATCACTTTGTTCCCTCACCCTCTCTCTCTTAATGTGACGTAATTTATGGATGGCTCTTTACAGCATTCCCATGTAATCAAGTTGATATTATAATAAGCATTGTATTGTTAACTTTAAAATATTTTATTAAAGATGATTAATATTTTATGAGATCTCAATCTATATGGCTTTTGACAATCGGCATACAAAACGTGTACCTAGTATTAAAACCAACGATAATACCATTCATGCGTTTTTACGTCATAATGATGATATTGCAATTTCACATAACCAACTAGCACCTATAGGTAATCATGACGAGAGTGAAAACTATGTTTTGTAGGCTGCAGTATAAAAGCTCTTTCAAAAGTACATTAAACGGAATATTTGAAGCTTGACATTGATTCTAAATTTGTTTATTTATTATAATAATATCCTACACTTGTTTGCTACTGCATACTCAAATAAGTAGTACATTATTAGGTGTATAACTGATTTCCATGAAATGAGAATATAAAATATTTTAGTACGTAAAATAGTTAAGACAGCAATATCACAATTCGTAAGTAGTAAAAACTCAAGATAATAACGATACGTCAGGAAATATTCACGTCTATAATTCAAAAAAGCTAAAACGGTAAGCAGCAAAAGTTCAGATGGTTAAGAATACGCTTAAGATCTAAGATTTTTTTTGATAGATAGTTATTGATCTATGAATGTCAGTCATCCATATATTCCTCGCACAAGCACTATTGGCCTAGCTTAAAATGAGTATCAAGACTTCTAGTTACATCGACATATTGCTGTACTTTAAAAAAAAAAGAATTCTGTAATTGTATAAATATATTTTTGAATTTAGCTTTTTATGAATTTTATCAGTTAGGGACCGCCCGTAATTTACACGACACGGATCACATAAGTTTTGACCCTCCCCTCCGTCTTGTCCACGGGTTTCTTTTTTTTACATTAACGTACGTAACGTTACGTAACTTATGAGTCGCCCCCCCCCTGGTGAAATGATGTCACACTTCGTCGACCCCCTCCCATCTTAACATAAAAGTAATTTATTGATGCCGCTTTAGTAAAAATATAGAGAGGATGAATGAAAGACAACTTGCAAAAGAAATTTACGTTGTGGATGTGGATGAAAGAGTCGGTAGGGGAAGACCAAGGAAAACATACCTTGACCAAATTGCCGAAGTTTTTAGGAAAGGACAGGTCAAGGTATCCTGCAGGTAGCCCTTAACCGAGGAGAGTGATGAATGTAGAGGAAGCAAGGAACGTGTGCCGAGATCGTAGTTGAAGGAGATCTGTGGTCTCCGCCTACACCTACGGGAAACAGGCGTGATGATATGTATGTGTATTAGTAGATTTTTTTTATTTATTAAACAGTTGTTTTTTATTAAATATACGATATTTTTATTACAAAACAATTGATATTTAAAAAATACGAAAACGTTCAAGGCCTTTAATTTTAATGCGGTGTCAAGGTATCGGAACAGGTGAACGACCCTACAGTGACTTGGGTGGCAGAATTCTGATCGTTTTGTAGATAACAAGGCGAGGCCTTTTTCGAGCATGGCACAAGGTTTTTGCAGCGCTAACAATACTTTAGGTAAGGCTTGCGAGAATACAAGCAACTATCGATTTTCAGTATTGAAAACAAAGTTGGTTATGGTTTGCAATATCCTCATATTGACGCATGATGTGCAAGGAACCAGCGTTTGTGATTACCTCGCGCTGTCCGCTCTCCTACGGGACAACACAAATTTTATAATTAGTATTCGAATATATTCACACTTCTTATTACAAATATAAATCATGTTATCTCCTTATAAGTTAAGCCTGTTCTATATACAGCTGATAAAAATTCTCATTGAATTGAGAATTTTTATCATTATATAATAAACAATTTTTTATCATATAACAAAGTTATATAAATAATGTTAAAATTGTTTAATTAACACGTAGACTTAAATGACGTCTACACACGTTCATTACATGTGTAGATGTGCGTGCATACGAAGTCTATAGCAGTCCTATATCTTCTTCGATTGTTCTTTGATTTTAATACCCTCTAAATTCTATAGCCTTCTACCTATTTATTAATATATTTTTCTTAAATTAATTAAAAAAATATGGTTAGATATCAAAACGTAGATCCGTTTGAGTATTAAAGCAATCGAAGTTGTGCAAAACAAAGGAATAGCCGTCATTTGTTTTTCAGAGCTTCGATTACATGCTTTTAATACTCAAAAGACGTCTATTTTTCAATAGAATTACTAATATTTTTATAAACTAAACTTTTTTTATACCAATAATAATTATTCTTTACATAAAAATATTATTAATTTTATTTTAATTATTTGACAAAATAAAATATTCCCATTTAATAGAAACTTTGTGGATTAAATTTCAGTACCTAAACGGACTTTGATTTAAAGACAATAGAAAGAAACAAGAACCTTAACCCTTTCGGCCCGAGCGGTGACTATAGTCACCCAACGCCCGACGCTCGCTCTGTCCGAGCGGTGACTATAGTCACCCAACGCCCGACGCTCGCTCTGTCCGAGCGGTGACTATAGTCACCCAACGCCTGACGCTCGCTCTGTACGAGCGGTGACTATGGTCACCCAACATTTGACGCTCGTTATGTACGAACGGTGACTTAGGTCACTCGCGACTCTTCATGAGCAGAATATATATGTTATCTCCATGGTAATTCATCGCAAGTATTTTGCACTTGTTTTACGCTGCTTAATAATAAACTGACGAAATGAGCAAATATTTTCTATTGCATAATGTTATAATTTTTTAAGCATTTTTTTTACGAGCGACTGCACTCGCTCTGCGTAAGATAGCGTGGTATTTTGCGTCTGACGGGCGCTTGCAGTTGTTCCGCAAGTACGGACGCTTGCCGCGACTGCTCGGTCAGCGGGGACGGCGCGACGTAGAATGCGTCCGTACCGAAAGGGTTAAGGATAGTTTATATCTTATATAATTACTAAAACAATAAGAGTATAGTGGATTAATTACCACAGATCTATATTTAATTGTCTATGGTTATTATAACATATACATTATAAACATTAAATATGAAAACAATCCCTCGTTGAGCGATAAGTAAACGGGCATTGTTGGTGAGATTTAGACACGGCGATAAGACGACACAGGTGACGTGGTCTATTTACACTGCAATGTTTGCTACAGACTCGTTTGACTGATTTTGTAGCACACAGTATCGCTCTACGGCATTAGAGATATTAAACAGATTTTATGCACATGGTACGAATAATATATTGACGCAAAAAGCGAAATCGCTGTAAATGATAATAAAATTTCTTATAAATTCTTAAAATATTCGGATCAAAAAAATACTCATCTCACGCACGTTAAATCTGACCGATTTTAGGTGATCAGATACAATTACTTCAGAAATCTTAATTAATATTGCTGATTGGTTTTAATTATTCTAAGCAGACGTGGCTGCTCATTGACTAGAATAAATTTCCCATAGTCGCCTTGTACGACATAAATTCTTTGCGAGAATCTTGTGATTACAATTGGACATTTTGTACAAGGTCCAACGCATGATGTGCCACCACACGAATTTTGGCTTGGCGTTAAAAAACTGGGTGTTTTTACCAGCCGCCCTGCACATATCGTAGATGTATCTGGACTGGTGATGTGCTACATTACATTTACCATAACGCGCCATCGACTCTTAATCCTCGTCTACGTCAATGTTTTTTTTTACAACCCATATATTTCCCACTGCGATTTACAGGGCCTCCTGATTTCTGGATACATGGACCAAGCTTGTTTATCCAAAAAGATTTAGCGGGATTTACTTCAATAATTTAATTGGTACTATTTTAATTTAACTAAAAACCTTTCAACGGCGGTTGGGGCTTTCTATATAGGTATGTATTATTCTACATCCGTGGAAAACTTCATAATATTGTACGTTTAAAAAACCAAACAGCGGAAAACATGACGAGTCACGCGCAATTGCGATTTCGAATTGTACATCCATATTTATAAAGATTAAAATTGTACAACTGGTACGTCACATTTGATTCAGATTTCCCGACAAGCGTTCTATTAGCGTAATCAAAATTAACACCAAAAGCCAATCACCGTGATGGCGTACTACGTTGTTTATTTGTATGCAATATTAGGAGGACTTTTTAAAGGATATGAATCGAGCTACGCAGTTTAATTCTCACATACATAAAAAATATTTTTACTAAGAAAGAGAGAGATAGAGGAAAACGATCAACAACTCTCGGGAGATTGAATGTTTTACCTGCCTTTAAGGAAAGTGAAGGATAAGTAAAGGTTGGGCTACGTACGCTCACCGTTTTTCGAACGTAGCACAATATAAGTTGCTAGAATATAAATAAATTCTATTGGTATTTGCTCCCATCGCCTCATACGGTACATATGGGAGGAGAGGTGGCAGCCCCGTTCTATGCCGAAGACCACAGAGTAAAATGATTTTATTTTTTTTATATATTCACGGCTATCCCCCGCAGGGGTGGGCAGAGACCACAGAACTCCATCCGCTACCATTCATCGCAGCGAAACGGCTCTTCATTGGTCGCTTCTTGCCCTCGTCTCGAATCAGGAGAGAGTAAAATGATAATAAAATGAATTGATGGATTGCCGGATAATTGATGGAGTTATGCTTTAGTTTGCGGAAACCCATTACAATTATGGACAGTCAAACTTACTTTGCTAAGATCCGCTAACATAAATCGTTAAAATAATATCGTGTTTGTGGATAATTGTGTTTCTCGGTGAGAATCAGAATTACAAAGTCTGATTGTCACCGAGAAACGGCCGGCAGCAAATCCTTCAGCACTTCACCATGGCTACCAACGTCGACAACGTCAAACAAACACTGCTATTTTTCACCATTAATAACGCGTTTCGCCTCGATACGAGGCATCCACAGTTTTAGTAGTCTCTATGAATAATAACCGTGGAATGAATAATAACTCTATGAATAATGATAATAATAATAACCAGTCCAGAGGATTTGCTATTGGCCGTTTTGTTGAGAATTAGATTTATAATTCCCTATACACTTCTTTTCAAACACACAATATTATTTTTTGCGATTTGTGTTCGCGGATCTTGGCAAAATAAGTTTCCTTAGATTGTTGGATATTTACTTTTTAAATTAAAATACTATTTGGGACTAAGCGTGGGGATATAAGTGTAAAGCATTTATTATTCCTGTACACTTTCTAGATAACAAGTTCGTGAACTATCATAAATTAACACTCCTTTGGCAAAACAAAGGCAAAAGGTTGTAACAACGAAAATGTCCGGTTACAATGCTTGTAATTTATTACTTTACCGGTACCTTTTCGGCGAACTGCCTTCATTTGGTTCTACCTTAGGTCACTGGGTCGCTTACATAACGTTCGCGGAATGTATACGCCCGGCAGTAATTCAAATTATGTAATTGTGGCATTTTGCTTGTCACTAATACACATTTTTTTCAATAAAAACTTGCAATGGTATTTATTGACAGTGAGACATTGGAGAAGCGTTGGGTATGCAGAATATTTAGGCTTATGCGAGTTTTCCCTAATTATATAAAAAACACGTATGGTCACATACAATATACAATATATATTATTCTCATCTTTTAGCTGGAGCTCCCTCCATCAGAAAATTATCTCCAATTATATAAAATACAAGTGTGGCCACACATGGGAGACTACTATTCTCAACTCTGGGCTGGAGTTCCATAGAATTAACTCCTTCCATTTGACCGTATCCACTAGACAATATCTACAATTATATAAAACACAACTGTGGCCTTTTTATTTAACCGTATCCACTAGAGAATATCTACAATTATATAAAACACAAGTGTGGCCTTTGCATTTATAGAAATAGAAATAGAAAAACTTTATTTATGACACCATTTTTTTTTACAATTACCAAAATTAAATCCTTAATAATATTCTATATACAAATAAAAACACAAAACAAAAAGAAAATAATTTTAATCTAACGAGTGTCATAAAATGGTTCTTGCTCAGCATATGCTGGGCGCACTATTGGAGCACCCGGCGCTGGTTTTCAGCAAGAACCAACGTGGTCAGATCGCGGACCACAGTGACGACATTCATACTGACACACTCGTACATACAAATACATCCATATATATAACTACTCATACTCATATACACATACACATAAATACACGTACAGTACAATGGAATTAAAAAACACAAAGTCATGTACTAAATTCACCGCGTCCAAAAGAACAAGTTCCTGACTGCATACTTAAAATTAGATTTTTGTATTTTTTTTAAATATATTTATTGTATGCAAGTCACGAAGAGGTGGTGGCAAGTTGTTCCAACATTTGGTTGCGGCGTATTTAAAGCTACCACGAAACGCAGCTGAGCAGTGGCGAGGAACAACCAGCAATGACCTAGGCGCTCTGGTATCGCCAGCGTTTTTTATTTAACCGTATCCACTAGAGAATATCTACAATTATATAAAGAACAAGTGCGGCCTTATATGGACTACTATTATTATCTGTGGGCTGGAGCTCCTAAGTATCAACTCTTTACATTTGACCGTATCCAGTTGGATACGGTAAAATGAATAATATTTTTAAGCAAAAGCACATTAAATTTAGTTTGAATGGTCGACAAGAATTTTAATAATAGCAAATAAGCTCTTCTTTAAAAAATGATTAATAATCTAAAGTCCCATACTTTATATTGATATTAATGTTAATTTGTGAACCGTAAACAGGAACCTGTTAAATGCAGGTTAAATTGAAATATTTCCCCTGGGGATCGAAGCAGATGTAAAAAGTTTCCAATGTAGGTAGATATTTTGCAAGCGAGTTCGACGTAAGCCGAAACCAGTCTGTCGACATCGATCAGTTTAACGATCGATCTCTCGATCGGGTACGTGTTGTGACCGTTGGCTTTATGGTTGTGGAATCAAGGATATATAAGAAGAAAAAGCAAAATATGCTCATAGTCATTAAAAATAACCATAATTTTCAAACTATTTTTGATAAAAATATATATTCTATATAGTATTAAATATAATACTATAAAGAATATATATGAAATATTTTTAAATGTATATTCTTTATAGTATTAAATATAATACTATAAAGAATATATATTTAAAAATATTATCACTTTTTCACCGACAAAAATGATTCAAAACGTGAAAAAGTCTTTGGGAGTGTTTAGCGATTAGGACCGTGTTGGGCGTGGGCGTGTTGGGCTAGATTCCGTTTATCTCTATCTAATCTATCCTTTCCATCCATAATCAAATGTCTTTCTAAGGCAAATAACATATATTCAATGTCTTTCGTATCGTCCTTGGAAGGCAGCGTGACTTCCTCCCTGTTTTCATGTATTATGTTTTTACTATGTAAGGTAGATAACAAATCTTCAATGCCTTTAGCGTTACTTGCATGGGCGGCAACGCTTGCCGTTCATAAAAATATATATTTGATACAAAAAAATAAACACTTTATTTGTATTGATTAAATCGTTATACAGCAGTACATTAGATAGAGTAGAGGTATTCCTTTAATGAAAAGATTTTCCTGTTAAACAGATTAATAAATCTATTGTAACAACCCTATACTCTTAATAATTGTCGGTAAGCACTACTTCTTTACGTACTATCGCTGTAATGGTTACAGTTTTTGTTGTTCACGTCTCGTTTTATGAGTCACAGCGATCGTTCGATACCTTATCAGTAATAATAGAAGTCTGCGTTGAAATATTAGTACTGTTGTAAATAATATCGTGTGGATAGTCATGAATAGAATCGTAATAGTTGACTGTTGGACATTGGTCTCTCTCCTTTAAGGGTATTATCGTAATCTCCACGCTTGAGGAACCGATTTGGGATCGCAAATTGGTTTTTATACTCGGTAAGGTAAGACGTTTCTTGTTATCCACTGATATTTGCTGCCATAATCGTCTCTTGTAACACCCACGAAAAGAAATGGGGTGGCCTTATTTTATGCCAAGAAACACACAGCAAAGTATATAGGTGTCCGGTGACAGAATTAATCAATAGATAAATAATAAAGAAAAAACTTGAAAGGGTATAAATAAAATTCAATAACGAAGAAAGAAATTTTATGAAGAACACAAGTACGGATTTTTTTTTAATTATTTCGTAGTTAGACTAAATGGTCGTCGGATTTGTTTCATAGAGTTTACTTTTGAGGTAAGGTTCATAGAAAAACCTAGGTAGTCAGGGGATATAGCCGAAACGCGACGAAAACGAAATTAGGGAAGAACTCACGAAGAAAGCTCCATGGTCTCTGTAGCAGTGTAAGGCGTGGTGCAATATTGCTAAATGGTTTTTTTTATTTACAATTTTTAATAAATTTTATTTTATTTAAAATTACATGGTGTACGTGAAGTGAAGTATGTTCTATCAATATTGGCGGAACATTATCATTATTTACTGATTATTCCATCTTTAATCTATTTCTGGTACCAGGCACCCTATATAATAGATAGTAATTTTACTTAATTATTATATTTATGTACAGTTTTGTGGTGCGCTTATATTTGTATAGTTCGCTCTTTCGGCGGATGTGGTAAAGTTGGTAGCCTATTGTTTGCTTATTTTTAAATACCAGCACGCCAAATAAAATGTTCGTAATTTTTTTTGTATTTTAATAGCATTTTTTAAAACTCAATCCTAGATAATTTATAATTCACTCACAAAAAAAAATAATGTTGATACATCATTTCAATAATTGTCACCATATGTCTCATTTAAAGTTATTCTGTTATGACGCATTACGCGGGGAATTCAGTACTTTGGTAGGTTTATCATTATATTGGACGTAATACGCATATTTGGTATACGGGGGTGCGGACTGCCTTACAAGATATTACGTATTTGGCAGCCAAGTTATTAAGGAGACAAGAATTGAATTTCTTACCTCTGATAGCTAAGATTTAAAGGTCGTTGTAATCATAGTTACCAGCGAACAGCAGCATGATGTATCAGTTTCCTTTAGATCAGATACTGTTAATTGGAAATTTTATATATATATATTGATGCCTCTAGTATGTTAAGATATTTTTTTTTTATTTAGAACGTAGAGGTTAACCCTTTCGGCCCGACCGGTAACTATAGTCACCCAACGCCCGACGCTCGCTTTGTCCGAGCGGTGACTATAGTCACCCAACGCCTGACGCTCGCTCTGTACGAGCGGTGACTATGGTCACCCAACATTTGACGCTCGTTATGTACGAACGGTGACTTAGGTCACTCGCGACTCTTCATGAGCAGAATATATACGTTATCTCCATGGTAATCCATCGCAAGTATTTTGCACTTGTTTTACGCTGCCTAATAATAAACTGACGAAATGAGCAATTATTTTCTATTGCATAATGTTATAATTTTTTAAGCATTTACGTAGAATGCGTCCGTACCGAAAGGGTTAAGAACAAGCGCGTCATGTAATACTAGGTAGTAAACGGTGAGAGAAAACCTAATAGCTAGGAAACAATATTATCGTACGTCCTGATAATAAAATACGACTAAACTCCTGTTTGTTGGTATTTCAAATATTAACAAAATGATATATTGAATTTTTAACGACATTTTCGCCGTGATAAAAATTAGATTATATGATCATGTCTAACTAATACGGACTTTATACTGAGGAGTTAGAGTTCAAAATATTTTAAGTTTCAATATTTTCAAAACTCACCTTTTTGAAGTGATTCAGCGTGTCGGGGCTGTTCTCGCACATCTCGGTGATGAGCGTGACTCCGGTGATAAGCACGCCTGTCGTGACAGAGATTGATTAGCTAAATCATTGTACTATAAACATCCAAAATTGAAAGTAGTGAAAATTGAAACATACTTTAATTAATAATGAACGGTTTTAAAACAATGATAGGACGTGTCTAAAATCGATGAAAGAGTTAGAGGCAACTTTGCGGAAATCCTTTATTGACTCTAAGCAAAGAAAGGCAAACTTACTTTGCTGAGATCTGCGATAAAAAAAATAATGATTAATGGGGTCAAGCGTAAATTTGAATATCCATTATTAAGAAGGAAAACTTTACTAAGATCCGTTAAAGTAAGTTAGAAAAAAAATATTATAAACATAATCATTTGAACTAACCTTTTTTAACAATAAAACTATACAAATAAAAAGTAAGAAACATAATATTTTGCGTTTAAGATCCAGCACATAAAAATTAAAATTATGAATGATCTTCAGACATTAATTTGCCAAAATAAATGTGAAAAATAATATTTTTATAGACTTTTTTAATTAATTTTAAATGACGTTTGCATATAAATCCGTTCTTGGATATGTCATAAAGTGTTTTTCATAATGTTATGTGGTTTTGTTAAAGTGGATTTTGTAAATTAATAAAAGTAAAAACACACAAAATATTATGTGTATTAAAAAAATACATAATATAACAAGAAAAACTGCGAACGTAAATTTGAGAACGAGATATTTGAGAGTAAGATTAGTTATTTGTATTCATTGGCACGTGATTCAGTAATCTATTACTGGGTGCCGGAGGGGTCGGGTCGAATAATTCATAGGTAAACAGCTCTATGCCGGACCTACGGGCCTTCGCACGTCAATTGCTTTTATTGCGGGGTCAATGGTGCTACAATCGGAGCTATGAATTCGTTATTCGATTGTGAGTGTGTGTATCGATAACAATCAGTGATGTAACGTTTATTGATTCGACCGATACGTTGGCGATTACTATTTTTTTAATAATCGACGGTCTTCTTCTTGTTAAATCGATCCCTTCCATCGGTTTCGGTCCCTCACCATCTGCTGAAATGTAGAAGAGGATGTGGCTCCCTTCACTTGGTCGGATCATCTTGTTGGCAACCCTTCTCGCGCTTTCTTCCCTTCAGTATTACCAACAGTGACCAGCTTTTCCAGATTACCATCTCCTCTCCAGATAATGTGTCCGTAATAAGTCAGTATGCATTGCAGACAGATGGATAATATAAATACATATAATTGACAATAGATATGTTGAAAAAAAAAAAACTATATGTACATATTGAAAAAATCTATTTGTATTTGTTTCGTGTTCGAAATTTTATACTCATATACACATTAAACAAACACACACAGGCACGTACGTACAAGTGAAAACTTTAACGCTATTGTTTTAAAATTTGATGAAACAAAAAAACGACACTAAAAAAACAAACGCATACATTTATAGATTTCAAAAGAAGGAATTTAAAGGGTTTCATTTATATCGACGCAAAAAAGCGAAAACGCTGTAAATGACAGATATGTCAAAGATGTGTTATTGCATTTTCGGATCAGAAAAAAATACTGCGTCAAATGGTTAAAATATCTCAAGCTCTACGACTAATATAAAATTTTGTGCAGCGTTGAATTGCTTGAAAATTGAAAAAGCGAAAACTGATTGTTTTTGAATGATCAGAATTTTTCAGAAATCTTAAGTTTTTTGGCTCTAGTGATAAGTTTTCATTTTGCGCTTTACTACGTTTTCGCTTTTTTATGTCGGCATATTTCTAAAAGACATTAATCTCAACCAAGGAAGCGTACCGTCATCAATTTGGTATAAGGGTTATTGGAACTCACCGTGATTCTTTTCAGTCAACAAACTCCTCGTGGCCGGTAGGAACATTTCCATCAGATCGGGCACTCGCCTGATGATCCTGAACGCACAGAGGGCTGCCTTCTTCTTGATGTACGCGTTGGGGGACTTGATGAGTCGCTCCACTTCCGAGGCCAGATCGCGCGCCATCTCAGGGGAGGCGATAGCCCCAAGTGTGCACAGGGCTAAGCCGACGACAAACTGGGTATTGCTGTTGAGATCACTATATGGGAAAAAGAAGATGATCTATACTTTGATTTTATACTTAGATAAACTTTTTATCAAAGTAATGCGCTAAACAGATCGGACACTATCAAATAAACAAAAGATTTTTCTCTAGATACCATTCCTGAACACTAGATTGACCAAGAGCCATTTTGACTGCTTTTTAAATTTATTTAGAAAAAAATATATATTTATACTGATGCAATTTTTTAGTATTTCGAGACCGCATATGCCTTATTAACTTTAACATTATTAGCTTAGTTAAAATGGTTTTAGTAATACTACAAAAATATATTGTTAGTACAATCTCCCACCACTGAAATGAATAATTAATATTGCAGATATTCATTGTACTGACATACAACTGTATGCAAAGCCATAAAATTCTAAGAAATTGTATCGTTATTTAATTTTTTTTCAATGTTCAAACAGTCAAAATTACTTGCTGGGCAACCTAAAAATTAAGAAAGTGTTGTAAGTGAGCAATAGCTCAGTTCATAAGGCTCGGGCTAACGATCTGTAAGTCGTGAGTTCGTAGCATTATTAGCTTAGTTGAAATGGTTCTAGTAATATTACAAAAAATATATTGTTAATACAATCTCCCACCACTGAAATGAAGGATTGCATAGATTACATAGCCTAAGTAACTCTCAACGGTTGCAGTCTCTCTGATACATGGCATTCGAAAAAAGGGAATTCCCCAGAGATATAAAGTATAAACTCAAGTAGCATTACGTTTGTTGTAAATCATTCTTTTCTTTTTAAGTGCCTCTCCGACTAGCGAAGGTTAGCAACCAATTCAGCACAACTACCCTCATCTTTAACGAGGCGAAGCAGTTCCGAAGCATTCGCTATCCTTATCCACTCCCTGACATTACATAGCCAAGACTTCCTTCTCCTACCAACCCGTCTTTTGACCGCTAATTTTCCCATCAATGATCTGTTTCAACAATATCAAAGTCTATTCGATTCATTGAAGTGTGAAAAGTGGGCAAAAATAAAAAAAAAACAGCCTGGCAAGGAGAGGAAGACAATTGGAAGTCGTAGGCTAATAAACTTTCTCTTATAAAGCTTATAAGTAAACAAAGTATACTTCTCTGTATGAGACAGAGGTGACCAATCGCTTTCTTAGTCCTGTCAATAGTGGCAAGGCAAAAATAAATATAATTTTAATATATTAAAAAAATAATCGTTAACTTTGTTGTGTTTTTCCTTTCAATAAAATGAAAAATACTTTTGAATATTATTTCATTATATGAGTTAATAGTCATTAAAATAAATATGGTTCGATTTGAAGTTTATGAAGAAGTATTGATAATGTAATTGGAAGATTGTATAGAGTTTAGTTTAAGCAGTCGAACTTGGTTTGGCCATCCCTGAAATATACTGTGCAATGCAACGAATGACTCATTGTAATGAACAACTGTATTGATAGTAACTCCACTATCAACTAATGTATGATAATTAGTTTAAAATATGTTAACACGTTTAATTAAATTCGCGTAATGAAACATTAGGGCCGGCATCCATCGACGGGATTGTGACAGTAACTAACCTAAGCGTTTAATACAATCGATACCGAGTACATCGTCGCGATAACCTGAAGAACAATGTCGGAATGCAGATACTATCGTTAAGTCTGCTGTACCTCAACGTCACTTTGTGAGCGACTTTACTCAGGTTCTTCTGGTCGATAAGGTTAAATAACGAAAGCAGACAAAAAATCGCTTACATAGCTATTTAAGTTAGCTTGGAATATACAAGTAGGTACTAGAGTGAACACCATATCTCAATTAATGTATTGTAGGACGATCCCCGGCCTGAAGTTTGATCGTCATATCAAAAATCAATCACATAAAATAATTATTACAATTGAAATTTCAAATTAAAAGATCAGTTCATATATAAGGTGCGTCTAGTGAATGGACCACGGCCTTTATGTTACTTGTGAATTGATTTATCTCGAAATTGATAGTTAAGCTAATTGCGTTAAAAATCAACCGTTAACAATATTTATTTCTTCCGTTTGAACGTCTATTTTATAGAAGGATGAGAGCAGACGTTTTAAATTTATGAAAATATGGTTTATTCTTATGTAATGTTTGCCTCGCGAGTGGACGACAGCCTTTATATTGACATTGAATTGTTTTGTCCTATCTCTAGAAAGATAATTATGGTAAATGTGCTGAAAATAAACCGTTTCGCGATACTTATTACGACTGTATTTTTCACGTCTGTTTTGTTGAAGGTTTACTTTTAAATCGTCGCGATAACCTGATTATATTAATAGTTGAAAATAACTATTATTGTGTAGCCAAAGATTTAAAATTGAAGTAATAATAGCAAAATTTTTTTCTACAGCCCATATACTATGTCATACGGGGAGTATCCCCCGTATATAATTTTCGGATTGGGAATGCGGACGGGATAGGGAGTTTTATCATCAATATAGTGAGACTCTTCCAAGTAAAGTTAATTTATTAATGAATCACTTTACATTTAATATTCAATATTCATTTCTTATGACATGTCCTTCGAAAGACTTCAGTAGATCGAATGTTTTTTTTTTTATATAAAACAAATAATATCTATTTTAAATTTTAAAATTACGAATGTAAAAAAAGTAAAAAGGTTTTATTATATTTAATTAAAAAGTTTTAATATAATACATTTATCAATGTATCACTACAGTAGGTACCTAGACAGGCAACAAAGACATGTAATGTAAAACCTAATAATGTAGTAATGTGTAACCTGTATGTCATCATACATTCACGCCTGAGTTAGTTATTTCGTCAACATTAATATGGCGAAATTAGTAGTATAATTATATATGTGAAATCATAAATTATGGCAAAGTCGTTCCGAAGTAATTCAATAAGTGGGAGTACGCATTACAGCTATTGGAAGGTTTCGCGTTCAGGAGCCGTAATTCTCAGTTATTCACGACTAACGTTACCACAATATAAAATGGATATTTGATTTATCGTTTCATTTTTAAAGCTATTTTTTAAAAGCCATTTTGAAAGCTATTAATTCAAATGAATGAATGAATTCTTTACTTTTGTTTTTAGTAATTTATGAAATGTTTCATTTGTTTTTGATGAAATGTTTTGCGTTTTATTACGAATGATTCAGAGATTTATATATTACCTTTCACTTGGACAATGAAAAATTTTTATTTTTTTTAATAATGGAATAGATACGGAAACAAGAAAACGCGTCAGCTGATGGGAAGCAACCAGTGTTGTTAATGGATACTGCAGACGTTGCCTACCTTAGGATAAGGATGTAAATAGTGGGAAGGAAAGAAGCAAGTGATGGGGGTGGAAGATTGAATTGAAAAGAATCACGTCTCCGGATCCCAGCACTCACCGCGCGGAAAGCAGTTTTAAAGAAAAATGCTACCAATTAACACCGGTATATGAGAATGTGGTACTTCATCATTCATGACTGCTAGGGCTTACAATACCGGGATCCCGAATACCGGAATCCCGGACGAGTTTTGTCCGTTATTAAAAACCGATATTTATGTAAAAATACCGGTATTTTGGTATTACATTAGTATAGCACAATATAAATCTAATTAAAATAATATTAATTAATTATAAGAAATTTTTTTTGAAGATTAACAAACAATTTCATTGTATTAAAATCTATATCTGGCACATTTATTATATGTAAAATGTAATATGTACTTTTTTTTACTTGTACCTTTTTTTATTAACTCCAACTCTTTATGTAATAAAATAAATAATATCTACTCATTTTAGAACAATATTTATTGGATTTCATATATTATTTGTTAACAAGTCAATATAACAACTGAGATAAGTAAAAATATACCTAGTAAATTTTTTATCAATAATACCGGTTTCAATACCGGTAATCCGATATTTCTAATTTTAAATATCAAATACCGGTATTCAGATTTTAGTTCGGTATTGTAAGCCCTAATGACGGCCTATTCAAACTAGCAAAGCTCTAACACTATTAAACTATTTATCTCCCATTAAACCTTTCGCGGCGGAGCGCTTAGAAACGAATTTACGGTGTGCGGAGACTGGCCGACACTCTGAACAATACTATTAATAAATACAACTACAACCATATACATACAAATAAATACAACAGATAGGTGTCACTCGGCGACAGCGACACCGCTGGTTAGTATTGTTTTATACGTAGCGCTTGTCCCGCTCAAATGCGCGCTACGCATCCTGCCAAATATTCAGAGACACTCCTACTTCCCAGCTAGCAGTCACATGTCTCAGAGCGTAAATTTTGATTTTATTAGTGAAGACAAAATAATGGATAGATTTGGTCTCTGTCAACCCCTTTATGATATAACTCATACTAAAATAGCCTTGTATATTAAAGGATAATATAAGAAAAGATATAGGGAAAGAACTTAATACAAATAGTGAATATTGTAGTAAAGTGTTTATTTTTATTTACACACAAGGTATGCTTTGCAGGGCTAGGTAATGAAAAAGTGTTTAGTTTTAAGTTAATAGTTTTATATTGAATGCATAGAATAGTTATCTATTGAATGCATAGAGGACAAATAGAAAGAAACATATATTTTTTAGGACAGAAATCTTCGTGGGTAGCTCACAAAAGTTTCGTCACAATCGGACGAATGGTTTAGAAACGCCTGGTGAAAAAATGCAAAGAAACTAATTTTTATAAAGATAAAAAATATATATTTATACAGATAAAAAATACCACTTTTACATGTAACTAACTTTGTATTACCTGCAAAATACTCGGTCTCGTATTCAGTATTAATGAAACCGACCGGCATATTTCGAACGTTAACCCACAAGTTATTCCGAGGGTGGGAACAAAGCGTTGTGTCCGTTGATTTTAATTAAAGAATAAAGATGTGCGAGAAGTACGGTCTTGAAAAGGAATTTATTAAAACAAATCCTTTAAAACAGCAGTTTTAATAAAATAATGTATATTAAATACAGTAAAACTTTTCTCTTTTTTTTAAACGGTTTTATTAACACTTTCCCTGCCAGTACGTTTGAAGATTTTCCGTTCTGGCCGAGAGTTTGTTAAACTGATTTCTTGTTGATTATGTAATGCATTTAAACTATACACACATTCTTTAGATACATACATACATATAGTCACGTCTGTCTCCCTATAGGGTTAGGCAGAGACCACAGATCTCCATCCGCTACGATCCCGACATACCGAAATTGCTTCCTTCACACTCATCCATCCTTCCTCTCACATTCTTTGTAGCGAAACGGCTCTCCATTCGTCGCTTCTCGCCCTCGTGGGAATCAGGACGTGACGGATGGCGAACCACGTCGCCGTCATTTTTTAACGAATTGGGTGTATATTAAGATTCGTCAAAGTGAATCCCACGAGCTGCAAGGGAAGCAAGCCGCATTCTTTGATTATTATTATTTTTCCATTATTTTAATTATGGTAAGGCATACGCGGAAAACAAAACAATATAGTTGTAAAGCTTGGGGTGTATGCATCCTATGTCTGCCACATAGGATGTGCCACGTTTAAAGCTTGTTTCCGTATATTTCGTTCGTTTCAAATCGTCCGAAGGCTTTTTCAACTACTTAAAATAAACCGATTCTTTAGAAACTCTGGACACACATTGAGGTCCCGTAACAATATAACATTATTATAATTTCACCTGGGTAGCGATGGTCTGTCAGGAAGTGGAGAGCCGAACTCTTCTAGCGTTACTAGTAAATCACCTCGAAATTGCGCTCATTTGATCTCCGAAATAAGGTTGTTCATATGCAAATTTTGATAAAGAATTCCTTTGCTTTGTAAAGACACGCAATGCAAAAAAGTTTATTAATCCGTTCCAATTTGTGTTGTATAATATTAAGGTCATATTTGAGAGATTTTTTACTCTTTTCATTTTTATTAAAATTAAAACTATGTTCCCATTGTTACAATATGTTGTTCATGTGCTCAACTAAGCATACATTACCGCTCCACAACCGACGAGTTTCCAACTTATCCTAATTATGTATAACCTACTCAGATATGGGTAGAAAGAACACGTTTTTGTCACGTATCTCTTAGATAAAACAATGTTTGCTGATTTTCAAATAATTGAAAACAGGTAAAAACAGTTGGCGTGAGCATTCACTTTGCCGTAAAAGTGATAATAAAGTAAAAAAATAGCAATATTTTTAGTTCTTCCGTTTGTAATGTCTGTCTTGAATGAGTTTAGTCTATTAACAAAAAATAAAATCTTATTTTTTGTTAATAGAGTAAACTCTTAACCACCTACTGTATTCAAATAGAAATATAGTTTTGCTGCAAAACTGTATTTTAATTTTTATTTTTATTTAATAATAAAAATGTAATCATATCGCTCTCAAGTTACGTGACAGCAAACGTCAAAGTACATAACTTCACTTGTTCATAAATCATGTATAAATTATTCAGCAGTGGGACACGTACGAGAATCGAGATCGAGAATTTTCGAGAATTCGAGAATCGAACTAGGAATATTCTAACCTTTAAAAGGATCAGTATTCCATTTGAGTTTAAGTAAGAATAAAAAATGTTTAACGAAAATCAGTACTACCACATCCATATTTCTGTTATTATCATAGTCTCAGATTTCGATTGTAAATAATTATCAATAACCCAAGTCTGAATATAAGATTTCCTGTACAAGTAATAGATAGCATAAAGTAAGCGATGCGAATTATGGTCTCCCCAGGTTTAAGCGTGGGTCGATAAGTGCTTACATTATTTACACAGCGTAGAACTCGGTTGCCCTATATCAAAATATAGTAAGGGACAATTTATTTTTTTCTTAAATTTTTTACGCGTATAATTTTTTTTATCTATAAAAATATCGAAAACAAAGAAAAAAACATTTTTTCTTGCAAATACGTAAAGATTTAATAACCTTAAAACCATTTAAGTGGAGTATAAAAAGAGTATAAATAGAAGTGGAAGAAGGTGATATGTAATATAGGTGATATGTAAAGTATGAGTAGTAGTGTATATATATATATATATGGATGTATGTGTTTGTATATATGTGTCTGTATCAATGTCGTAACTGTGGTCCGCGATCTGACCACGTTGGTTCTTGCTGAAAACCAATGCCAGTGCAATTTTTTGGTCATAAACAAATGGTTCTATTCTATTATATAATAATATTATAACAAAACTCACTTCTTCAAACAGTTGGTGATGAGCAGATGAACGTCTTGCCGCTCATCGAGAAGCAGCATGGCGCCGAGATAACCGACACGCTTGTCCGTAAATCGGGGGCTGGCGATCAGTTTCAGACACTCCAATTGGCCGAAGTGAGCGGGGTATCCCAGCATGTGGATGTAGAGAAGCTTCGCAATATTTCGACATCTGGTGGAAACGTTCATTGAATAGTGCTAGCAAATATAATAAACCGATTCTCGACACTTATATCGACTGACGACTGATGGGAGACTAAATGGTTCTGTGGCGGGGCTGCCGATTATGCAATGGTTGCCGATTCGATTTTTACATTGATGTAAATGTATGTATGGCGTACAGATATTTATTCCAAGTCTGGATACTCCGCTAATCCACTTTAGACAAGTGTGGTGGGTAGGTGTCCGTACATCCAGAAATGGGGAGACCTGTGCTTAGCTATGGGACACATATAGACAGTAAAAAAATACAGACATGAATAAAATTTAATGAAGCCAGAAATATTAGACATTATCGTAATTGGGACTTATGGATATTGGGCGTCAGTCCATTGCTTGAGAGTTTTGGTTGCAAAATACCAAAATCAAAGTTCGGCTAGACGGTGTCGACCAAGACGTTAAAACTCTCGTTTTGATGGGTTGGAGGGAGAAAGCGAAGAATAGGTCGGACTGGAGAGAGGTTCTGGACCAGGCCAAGTGGATACTATCTTCACGAAGAAATCACTGGGTATTACCTCCAAACGCTGTCCTCTTCCCGGAACGTAGAGCGTATGTACGCACATTCTTTATTGACGACGCTCCTCTCCTCGGCGGCGGTGCGCGCCGCGCGTATCTGGCGTATCAGGTCACGGAGCCGCGTCGGCGTCGGCATCCGCACTGAAACCGGTGCGACTGTTACGGACGACACACACACATAAAGCTTTGATCAGTGCGTTATTTTGTTAACTTAGGGCGTTCGTTATAAAGCGTGATATACAACAGCCATTTTGTGTACAAGTTAAAAACCAATTTATTTATAATGATCATGCAATGTCTTCGAAGTTGCAGTTTGCCTGCATCCACCAGGGGACATGTTTGCTCATTTGCCAACCTGCCCCATAAAAGAAAAGGCCATGAACTCAGTCCAAATTAAAAATAAAACGACAAAGAACACAATTGTAATAATTTTCCGCGAATAGTTTAATTCCAACTGGGTTAATTCGCCATCTTAACCATTTTGAACTTCGTATCGACGATACAAATATTTGCATGCCATATACATTATCCTGACACGGGAATCGAAACAGTGAACATTAACTACAGAAGCGGTAGCTTCGTTACTGAATCGATAAGTATCTCCATTAAAAAGAGAAAATTAGACATATGGTAACTTAGTTTTAAACTTGTGCATAAGTGGCTGGTTGGTCAATCGAAACTTGTATTATTTTATTACTATTGTCTTGAGTGACTGCTTTGATCCTCACTGAAAATCATTGCCAAGTGTTCTAAAATATACCATGACTTTTGAGTTGACATTTGAGTGTGAAAGAAGCTCATTTATTGTCTTAACTTTTTCTCTTTTTTTATAAAGTTGTCACTAAGATTTATAGAGTTAGACAAGTTTCGATATAACAAAAGCAGTGGAAAGATAAAACTACAAGCTATTAAAATGTATTGAAAAATTAGAATCAAGCTTGAGCTATTAGATGTTATTTTTAAATAAGTAATTTGTTAGCCATAAAAACCATACAGTTAGAATTGCATATCTATTCTACTGTGACCTGAATATGTACTAAGGCTCCCAAACACCCAGGTGACTGAGTTCAGTTCATTATTTTTGCAGTAAAATACCCAAAGCCACGACTATCTAATAATAAATCAAATGTTTTGATAAGACTTGTAGATGGTGTTTACCTTACTACTTATCTAAGTTAGATATGGTAGGATATAACTTTTTTATATGCTTACCTCTCTCAATTGCCTCATTTACCACTTGTTTTATGGTAGCAATGTTAAACGCCGGGTTAAACCTGCAACAAGGACAAATATAATTTAGTAAAATAACAATGTATAATATTGTCAAAGCCAAAATATTTTAGTAAATAAAATTAAGGCCAATATGATTAGGAGAAGAATTTGAATATGCCAATAACTAATAACTTGTGTGTGTTGGACAAAATCATTTTAATTTCAAGCGGGTTTTCTTTAACCCTTAGCACAGTATCAAATGTGTTAAACATGAAGCAACTTGCAGCAAGTCAAGCAGTTGGTGTATACTTCTATCATAATTTCAATATACTGCCTCAATGAAATCATACAGAATTAAGAGCTCAGGCATCAAGACAGAATGGGAGAATACCACATTGACATAAGGGAATGCATGGAATTACCATCTGCTCCAATGCCCAGATAACATTGGAGGGATTTCACAGATTTGAACAAGCAAAGTAACAATTGGTGAGAAACCATACAAGACTATTTCCAGTGATGATTTTCTTCTTCACAGCCCATACATATATGTTCCACTGCTTAAGATGGGCCTCTCCATTTCTGGAGGAATGGATGTTAACTCGCATGTTTAATGTGGATTGGTGGGTTTACCAGACTTGGAATAAATATCTGTAGGCCATACATATATTTATTCTGATGCGGGGATCGAACCCATGAACATTGACTCTGTGGGCAGGGGCCCCGCCACTAAGCCAATCCGTTGTCAGTCGGAATCCCACATCGAAGGTCAAAATATCTTTTGGGTCATTCAATCAGTGGAGTAAGTACCTAAGATTTATGAAGTTGGAAGAAAGTCACTCAATGTCAGTGTAGAATACTCTACACAGTAATACCTTTTACAAGCAATATATTATTCTCTTTATATTAACATTTACATGTAAATAAAACTCATAAAGCAATACTTAAGAGAATGATGACTCAAAATGATGTCAAGTCATTGTGGACATATCGCAAATTTAATTCATTATGCAATGGTGGTGTACTGAACAAACACTTTAAGACTTCTTATCAGTGTTGATGGTGGCCATCATGGAATTTTAGTCAGTAAATGTGTAAATGCCAGTGTTTAACGTTACTAAGATGGCATACAACAAAACTGGCTAAAACTGGCATAAAAAAAAACATTTCTCATGGTAAAAAAGATGTATGTGTATAGCAGTGTACGATGATATATAGACCTATTTCCATTCAGGTCTATTATCTACAATTTTAAGAATGTGAAGAGGCAACTTCCACTGCAAAATGCAAGAGGTTAATAAATGACAAATAATTTATATACTATTACAATCATTGTATTCTCTTCATCCTCTTGCTTTATGAATAGCTTATTGAATATCATGGCTTAGTCAAAGAACGACAACAATAGTAGACCTATTATTATATTATTAGAATGGATAGTAAGGCTACACTTACAATGTTCATAGTGAGTAAAGAATGATCAAACAATATAATTATATATTTTATTAAATGAATCTCATTGGCAAAGCTATTGTTTTTGAACAAATAATTGTGGCTTAAATTTGTGCATTGGAATTAGTATATGTATGGCCTATGGCAGTGGTCCCCATTTTTTTTATTTACACATCTTTCTATCAAATCTACAATACCATTGCCACTCTGTTTATATTAATCTCTTATCCATGGAATATTACTATTAACATATTCAACAATAATATAATTAAAATGCCTTGTTTGGAACTGGTACTTGTCTGTGGCTCGGCCCAGAGTTCAGGGATCACTGTTCTACAGGTATTCATCCTAAGTGTGGGAGTCCCGCCAAGAACATCACAGAATATATAATATATACCTATATTGATAATTGGTGAATATAAATTTTCAAAAATATATTTAAGTTTTTATTTCTTTTTATTTTAATTATTTTTTTATACATAAAGTTTGAAACTAAATTCTAGTCATATTAAAAGCTTAAGTATGACTTATTATTAAGTATGACTACTATTTATATATTAAACATTAAATTATTAAACATTAAAATAGTATATTAAATATTAAAATATTGAAGTGGTAGTTTCTATTATTATAGTTTTTTATTATTATATATTATTTTTTAATAAATAATAAGAGTAAATGGTTTAATAGCATAGCAATAGCATTAAAATAAGAGATCTATAAATTAAGACAAGTTATTCACTAGGTCATTAATTTGAAAAAATTATGTTTATTTATAGTCTATATTTAATACTTAGTGAAATATCCAGGTATATAAATTAAGATATAATAATAAATTAAAAATATATATAATCTATAAAACAACATTTACCCGGATTCAGAGCCGTTCATGTTGTTCACGTAAATACCTTAAATACTTAAAATAAACAGATATTCAAAGATCACAAACACCGTATTAACTGTTTTATCTGGTTTAGATTCACTGGCGACACTGTGACAAGATAGGCTAAAATCACCGTAACCAGAATTTGGCAACGAAGTTAACACGAAGGGATACTTAAAGGCATAGCGGACAGAAATAAGGAAAAATTCACTGCAATTTAGTTAAGCTTTGAACAACATCATTTAGTTATAGAACACAATAATGCAAGGGAAATCGCATGCCACCATCGATAAATTAATGTCATATTTTCACTCCTAACTTAACGTTAACGAATCATGTATCATGATTATTATGCGTTTGCTTTAGTTATCACAGAAGTCTACCGGTAATTCTTTTATCACAGATTTTACAAAGAAGTAGTACATCAATCGCCAGCTGACATTTCCTGCGTTGCCAGAAATTCAACATGGCGGACCGACATGACATGCCTCGCATCCAACTCGCTCTCACCTTCACACATGACGTTGGATGTTTTCAGTCAAATCAATTGTTATTTTTATTTATTAATTTAAACAAATGCGCTTAATATTTTTTGCGAAAATACTTATTTTAAAATAATTAAATTTATTATTTTCAGTATTCCAGTTATATCAAATGTATGATTAAATAGTATTTGTTATGACTATTAAAATTAAACTTGTCAACTTTGTATACCTATTTAAATGATCGCTACGTAGAAATTAGAAAATCTAATATATATTGTTTTCATTGTATCAATAAATTAGTTCTAAATGGAACATAAAGGCACTGAGAATTAATCTCTCTTAATTAAACTACTTTTTAAATTATTCACGTAATATTTGTTTTATTTAATTCTCTCACCTTCTATTCTGTTCTGGTGGTAAAACACTCCAATCAACTTCATACATCGGATAAGCCATATTTACTTAATACACTAATAAAACTGCACTAAAACATTTCAATATAACACAGTAGTTCACGTTACAGTGCAAACTGTACTGTTATCAGAAGTGTTTTATCAGGTGCAGGTACTCCTCAAATATCCAGTAATTACGTATCTCTTATCAAAAATATCATTTATCACTGGAAAAGGACAGCAATACAGACACGGTTCTATTAATGTTTTATTTTCAAATGTCAATACAGTATGTATCTACAAAACAATGGACCGAGTCACTTCATTATCTTAATAGGAAAACTCATTATTATTCACTGTATACGTGAGTGTGAACGTTATATTAATCGCAGGCGTCTTTATCGGTTTATAAGTTGTCGTCGTGGTTTCGTGGAGGCCTGTCAACACTGTTTCTTTTTATACAATCAACCAACCACCTTATGCCTTCATCAACTCCGTCACTGTAACAAATAAAATTTAGGGTAATTTTTTTTTATATGTATTCACGCCTATTCCCCGCAGGGGTTGGCAGAGACCACAGGGCTCCATCCGCTACAATCCCGGCACACCCTCCCCGCCTCCTCCACACTCATCCATCCTTTCATCCATTCTTTCTTTCACATTAATCGCAGCGAAACGGCTCTCCATTAGTCACTTCTCGCCCTCGTGGGAATCAGGTTGTGACGGGTGGCGAACCACGTCGCAGTCATTTTTCAACAAATTAGGTCTATTAAAATTCGTCTTAGTAAATCCCACGAGCCGCAAGGGAGGATGGAGGTCAGCCCCAGAAGAGCCCCGCATGCTGAGGTAAGGCACCATAGTACCCGGGGGAGCCCGATCCCAGGACGGTCGGCACGTTTACGTCTAAACTCGCCCCTAGCCACGCATCCATTGGCACGGCTGACCGTGGATTGGCGAAGAAGAAGGGAAAGGATAGAGAAGGAAAGGGCAGGAAAGGAAATGCGTATTAGGGGGGTAACCAGACTCGGAATAAATATTTATAAATCCATACATATACATATTTATTCCGATGCGGGTATCGAACCCGCGGCCATTGACTCCGCGGGCGGAGGGCCCCGCCACTGAGCCAATCGGTCGTCTAAAACTGTTGTAAATTGATAATATCTAAAAATAATGTAGACTACTATCAAAATATGAGTAATATATATTTGACCAACTAAATGACAGTGGTGTGTGTTGATTGTATGAGATAAATATTTGTATGGCCTACAGGTATTTATTCCAAGTTTGGGTGTTGTCCATGTTAGAGGTTATAATACCACAGGAAATCTTATTTCCACACTGTAAATGCCATAAGCACGGAAAGCATAAAAAGTTAAAGGCATTTAAAAAATAAAAAAGGTACTTAAATAAATGTTCACATATCAAATCACATGTTGCAATATCAAAAACAGAACAACCTATTCCAATTACTATAAGGAGCCATTCCATAGACTTCATCACACCTTAAGCGAGAGAGAAAGAGTTAACAGTCTGACATAGTGATGAGAGGGTTTAGCTTTAATCTTTGTGGCACATGCGTAAACCATGCGGAGGAGGCTCCAAAATCATTAAATTCAAGTGATATAATTCATGGATCACACCTAATAACAACTTGATAATTAAAATTCCATTTAATTGCACATTTAACTAATGATTTAATTACCCAGTTAAAGCAGATGTTGCCATTAGCATAATGTCTCTTGCACCAATAAGGTGTGCATTTTGATTGAAAATTGGTTTGACTGTATGTACACCCATACAATCAGGAATGTCTTGTTTATTAGCTAGGACCAGAAGGGGGACCCCAGATAGGTGTTCGGAAGCTATCATTTTATCTGAAATAGAAAACACTGACAATTTAATAGCGTAATAGTACAAATTGTGATGAATTATTTAAACAAATATTTCCATTTATATTTTCATACTATTTGACCTATTATTCCACTCAATGATGTTCTTTCTTATTTAAGATGTCTACAGAAACTGTAATTACTTTAATTAAGTGTACCACTCACCCCTTTGCATTTCTACTATAATTTTAAAATACAGCACAATTTACTAATAAGCTAATGTTTCTATTGTCTATGCTCCAAAAGGTATGTTACCTTAGTATGTTACAAAATTTCTTTACAATTGTAAAATCTATTTCATACTAACTAATTATTTATTCAAATAAGAATGTTACATCATTTTTTTAGGTTGCACTCAAATTTCTTAATTGAAGTCACACATTCCAAAATATTTTTTTTTAATTCCTTCATTATCATTCATAAAGTACTGATTTCCCCAAGGTTATTAACTCATTTACTAGAGTCAAATAATTATCTATTTCATTTTAATGCTTAAATCAATTTTAATAGCTTGTGATAATTTTTTTTTCATAGCCTATCTATATTTTTATATCCCACAACTAGACAAGGGCCTCGACATTTCTGGAAAAAATCTTTATAACTCTTTATAATTTAAAACACATGAAATAGGCACATGATGACATGGAGTTGCGTAAACCAACCCGTAACACCAACTTCAGTTAAAAAAGTTTAATCTTAATTATAACAATTAAAATATAGTTAAATAGCATTAAAATAAAGCTCAATTCATATGCTAAGTAGTATAAACTAAAACTAAAGTATATTTTTCATAAAATGTAATACAAAATTTAACTCCTATTCCATAACATTATGATACTTATTCTACTTAACTGCTCCTTATAAAAATGTTAAATATTGTCACTGAGGTAATTCAAAATGAACACAGATGTCAGAAACTTACCAAAAGTTTCTTTTGATTCTGATACTCTTTCTCTATCTGATGAGTCAACTATATATATGACTGCATGGCATTCCGCATAGTACTGAAAATTAATAAAGCAATCTTTTTACCTATTAATAACTGTATGCTAACTCAATAATAGAATGATGACTACCTTATCCCACAGAGATTGTAACTCTTGTTGTCCACCAAGGTCCCAAAAATTTAATCTAACGCCGTCTACATCTATTTTTCCTATGTTTAATCCTACTGTTGTTGTTATTCTATTGGGATTCATTGCCTTATACTTTTTAGTATATTTCGTTTTAGCTGCCTCCAAATATGTCTGTAATCAAATACCATTTTTAAAAACCTTTCTAGAGTGAAAATATATGAGTTCTAATAAAGATTTGAATAAGGTATTGAGTATGATAATTTTACAAAAAAGAAAAACAATAAATCATAGTCTACAAAAATACTTGTAGATAATGGTGTATGTACCGTTTTACCAGCATTGTCGAGTCCTAATATCAATACACAGAACTCGTCTTTTTGTACAATATATTTGTAAAATCCGTGCAATAGTGTGTACATTTTATAACATTTTTAATTAAAATAATAATACAACAAAACAAAAATTACAAACAACAAACGTCAAACTTCTGACATGACAAACGTTGCAGGTGTCAGCAATCTATTGTTAGTTTGACTACAAGTATTCGTTCAAAACTGTTGTTATCCAGAACATTTAAGACATGAACATCCACCACTACTCATTCATCCACTTTATCTCTTTTTTCATCGGCTTGTTTTTTGTAGATACAAAACCAATATTATTTGTTTATAATATACTTTTTTATAATGTAGAAATATGTGACGTTGGGCGCTGATCTATATATAGTATAGGAGAATAATATACGAAAAAAGAAACCAGCACCGCTCTGAACGATTTTTTTAATGGGATAAAATGGAAAACGAGCAAACCTGATGGATAGTGTTCAAATCAATTGTGATTTTTGCCAGTGAATAAATATTTAAGGTCAAACAAGAGTGTCGCTGATTAGTATAATAGACTTCGTATAAAAAAAATATTAATGTCAGTGCTCACTGCTTACTCGAAGAATAACGTCAATCTATGTCGAAAATAAATCTGAATAACAATTGATCATTCTTGTCATGGAAAATATAAGCAGTACTGGCTATTATGAAGAAGATAACTCAAGTCCACGATTTGTTAGTTTCTTTGCAAAATTAAACGGTCAAAATCCTGGTCCAGGCGAATGGCTTTTTTTAGTACTTTTTGACGACCAAATTGTTTTAGAAGATGTATGGCAAAATGAGAGAACTATTGAAAATGTAGTATTACCCATAAATTTCAACGAGGAGACCTCTTATGAGTTAGTGGCTAATAAACCAATTATTTTTTTACTACGTCGTCCTGTTGGAAAAATGACAAAAGTTCTTGAGCCTTTACAAAATCCTGATAATTATGCAGGGGGAAATGTGGATTTGTTTTCATTAGTGTTAGGGGAAGAAGAGATATTTATCAACGTACCAATGAAAGCTATTGACACAGGTTTGATAATAAGTTGTGCTGTAGAAATTCGTGTCTGTGCCAGTGGAAGATCTCAGATATTTAAAATCCCTCTAATAATGACAATGTTATCTGCTCATTGCTTACCAGTGGCAAAGGAAGGTACTATGTATATCAGTGGTATAAGTCTCAATGATATACATGATCCTATGGCTATTAAATTCGGCTCATCTATATGTACAACTATCACATCCAATATACTTTGGGGTTCGGTTGGTAGCACCGTTTCACCCTCAATAGCGAGTACTGCATTCAGTGTTCCTGTAGAGGATAAATATGTACCACAAGATTTAGTCATTGACGATTCTGATCAATGTAGTTCTGTTTATTGGAACTCTATGAAACGGGTGCTAGTGGAACCAAGTTTACTTTTGAGTCGGCTTCATTCACCATTTCTTGTGGAAGTTGCTGGGATACCCAGGATGGGTAAGGTTGAGGTTCGAAGTAGGTATATGGCTTTCGTTGATGCTGGAGTATTATTAGAACCTGGTCAATCTGGAGTCACTGTTTGTGCACAACTTTTATTATATAACAATCTCAATGTTCCAGACAACATAACTGATATTTTAGATTTACCACCAACTAGCGCTAAAGCTACCGTTCCCGAAAATGACATAATAATCGATGAGGAAGGACATGGAGCTTACATAATTATTAGATTTGATTTACTAGAGCCACTAGTACCAAAGGCAAAAATAATATCACTGTTTAACATAATAGGCTTTCCAGCTCCCGTTGGAAGTTCAATTCCAGTTGAAAGTTTAGAACCAGAAACCTTTTCAGAAGACCCACCGCTTGATGTCAAACGTATAAGGAAAGAATGCGGCGCCCTCACTGTTCATGACGAACTAAGTGGCTTCGCATCAAATACTACATTGCAAATGAATCAAAGTATAAAACGCACGGCAGCTAATCATTTGCTGACGCGAGTGCGGTTAACGTTGAAACGATTTTCACCTGGAGATTGTCCGGAAATTGAATACCAAGATATAATAACAAGCCAGCATTCAGCTATGAGAAAAGCAGTATCTGCATCATTTGCACCTCAGCCTCCAAAACCTCTTCTTTCGTCTGCACTAACTGCCACAAGAAGCCGTCAGGCTGGTGATATTAAAATATCAAATTTACACATTGAAAGAAACTTACAAATTCAACCTAATAATCCTCGTGTTTTGCTCTCAAAAGTGTTACGCTGTCTCGAAAATAGAAATGATACAGAAGCATTAACCTATTTACGAAGGGCCTTAAACATAAATTCAAGAAACAGATATTTGTTGTGGATTTATGGGGCCCTTCAATTTGACAAAGGAAGCGAAGCTTACGAGACAGCAGCCGCGGCTTTTCGTATTGCCGTTAAAAGTGATCTTTCTGATGGCGCTACAAACACTATCGGTTGGGCGGCGTTGCACGTCCTACATCATTATAACAAAAACATTTGTGCTGCATTTGTGGCTATAAAGAAGATGAGAAAATCACACGAACTACCGAGGGAATGGAGAAAATATTTGAATCGGTGGATAGACGCGAGTGGAGAAGAAGAGATATTTTGGATACCGGGTATCATCGACCCACAGAATTCAATGTTGATAGCTGCTGCTTTCTTTCTATGTTTGCGTTGTTACAAATTTAGCGAACTAATTCTTACATGTTTTGAACGAAATTGCGCCGTAAGTGGCTCCTGTTTAAATTTAAAAAGTTTACCGCAACCTGATGTGTACTATATAAGAGCTGCTTCGCTAATATTACGACGGCAACTAGACCAAGCATTAGGAGTAACAGATGTAGGTATAAGAAAGTTTGGTCCGAGCGGTATTATGTCTCAAATGCGTGCAAGCTGTTTAATATGTGCTCGAGGGTGGGATGATCTTTGCGAGACTGCTTTCATTGAAGCGGACCGGGCTGGCGCAGAAATGTGTCCCGCTTTACTATTGCAAGCTGCTTTAGGCGGAATGAAGTCAAATCTGTCAATATCACTTCAGAGAGCTGCACGTGCTCATAAGTTAGCTCCGTCGGCACATTCTGCTCTAATAATTGGTAGAATTTATGCAAAGATGGGCGAAGAGCACATGGCGGAACGTTGGGTGGCGGCCGCTGTCAGTTTAGAGCCCTTTTTAGCTGACGGCTGGGCTCTATTAGCGATACTAGCAATGTATAAAAAAAATATTGATAAAGCTTATGCTATGTTACGGACTGCGAAGCAAATAGGTTCCTTAACTCCAGACATAGAAGCCGAGTTACAGAGGGTAATGAAAATCATTAAAATTCAGGATTTACCCGATTCCATAACGACTGACTTATGTTTTTGTGATTACTTACAATCGGATGAAAATTAAATTTTTTGTAAAAATAATTAACACAAATGTTTGAATTGTTTTCAGTGAAAAACCAAGCATATAGTATTATGTACGCAATTTTCAAAACAGTCACATTTAATTCGTTTTGTTAATTTCACATACAGTCACATTTAAGAATACTCGGGCCTTTTGATTCGTGATTAAAATGAGTTGTTTTTCTGAGTTTTCTAATTTCGAAACCCTTCATATAAAAACCATTTATTCAAATTATTGTATTACGTGAAGGCGTTTTATCGGTTCAAGTCTTATTCTATTGGGGCCACATTACTTTAAAAACAAACAGAGATGAAAATTATAAGCCCTTTCAAAAATATAATAATGACAATGGATTAATGATCACTGTTGCTCGCGAAAGTAGTTAAGACCAAACGTCTAATATTTTGCTACATACTGTTTATTTATATTTTACCTTAACTGTATATGTTTGCTTATTTTTAAATTTTTAAAAGTCAATATTTTGTATTCTTGATATATTTCCTCCAGGGTGTTTTAATTTGATGTAAGGTTTGTGTATATATTATATAATAGAAGCTATCATAAAACAAACTCTTTCTGAAAACGTTGTATGCAGTCCGGCGTGTACTCAAGGATAATTAAGACAATAAGTGGATATTAATTATTCGTAAGCAGTTGTGAATGACCTTTGTAGTTGATTTTACCACCGGCTGGGCATTACTAATTTACCGTTCTCTCTTAATCCATGTTACGTTTGTGGAGACTTAATAGTAGCTGTATTGTTTGTTTCGTGTATTTTTTTATTATTATTTTTAGGATGATCCATGAGATGTCCCATCAATCCGCCTTGGACAAGCGTGAGTCAATATCCATTCCACTTGCTGTGAAAAAAAAAAACATGGTTTGCATAAAACGTTCAACAGTAGAACTGTCCACGACCTTATATCGCAAATGTGTTCCAAACTGAGATTTTAAGAAATTAGAACATTGCTGCTTTTTCTAGTTCTTTAATGCTTGTTCTTTGCTTCAATCATGGTCTTTTGTAATATTACCCTTAATGTCATTTTTAACATGATAAAGATTGCTTTTCCTTCGGATGGACGTCAGTAGGGACTGAAAAGTGTAAGTCTAAGAAATGAAAAGTGAATGAAGAAAGAAGACAATGTTTTAGTCAAAAGAACAAGCGCGTCACCTAGTTAGTGAAAAGCTATCAACGCCCCTCATAAACATTTGCAACATCAAAAGTATTATAAATTATAAAAGTTTTGCTGTCCTTTGAGACATGTGTGGTTTCTTGGAGTGTTTTTCTTGGCTTGTTTTTTGAAGGCTTCAATATCGTATGCGTCCGGAAATACCGCTTAAGATAGTCGGTTTCACAGTGTGATGCTGCATCGAAAGAAGTTGTAAAACACACTGTACTCGATCGCCACTCATACTCTGCCGCACAACTCCGCACAATAAAAAGTTTCATCTCCATGAAACTATTTATTGTGCCGAGTTGTGCGGGAGTATAATTCAGCGGACATTCTGAACAATTCCTCGGTGCGTTCATGACGAGACCTCATGGTGTCAATGCAAATAATTGTTTGCCTGTTCCGCTATAAAAAAAAAAACGATTGAATTGAACTAGCATACTGGACCTGAGATTCTGTATTGATAAAAGTTCCTTTTGTGTGCGTGGAACCTTTCAAATATAAATTTCATTAAAAATAAAACTAAATGAGAATAACACACCTATATTCGTAACTAATTCACCGAAATTATAGTTCTGTAGAATAATAACAGTGATATCAGATACGACGGTTATCATTCGAGATATGCATTTAAAGTTTGAGTCAATTTTCTTATGTATGTGTAATTCGTTGAGGGCATAGAAAATAAATGCTACAATATAACTTACTTCTTAAGATAATTTAAAATCATAAGTATGGGAGATATAGAGTTAAAAAACAACTTAGTGGAATGGCGTAATTGGCCCTAGGGCCTTTACAACTTTGTTGGAAGGACTCCCGAGTAGGAAGCCTTCAAGTTGCGTACTGGGAAGAACTTCAGTCTTGATATCCCACAGAAACGATGGTCACGACAGCAAGGGAAGGGCTAGTATCGATCTAACGGCCACTAAGGTGAAGTAGAGACTAGATTGTTCAAATATACCTAATAGTTCAAATCAAAACTTAATTATTTCGATGCATTAGTTTACACGGAGAGCTTATTACGTAAATGCCAAAACCGCTACTGGGTGCATCTTAAATTAGAATTGTCACTCCTCTAAAAATAATCACGGTTACACTTTCGTGTGGCTGCCTCAGAAATATATACGTAAAGTAAAATCATGTGCATAAGGAAACTAGGTTAGATTATACGATTATAGATCATAATCCGCTAGAGGTATATCTACCTAACTGTCAGAATACAGTTATCACTATATTGATAAGTGCAAGTAAATTTTGCAGATTAATCATAAGGAACGTTAATGCTTTTTACATAGAGTTCTTTTTTTTTATTAATACGCAAAGATTAAGTAATGAATGGCTAGATAAAAGCCGGCTGTTTAATTCTGTACGTCGTAACGTTGCATCAGTAGTGAATAACGCCGACGCAGAGATATACAAACACTCCCTGAGGTGGAACGACCTGCCTTTGTTTTGAGACGAGTTTCAAACAAGACCTGACATGTGAACACGAAAAATGGCTCTCTCGTCAAACTGTTGGAAATATCTCGTTTTGGCCTTCAATGTGCTATTTGCTGTGAGTAAATTTTTTTAAACAATACAATATATATCAAATTATATATGTTAGAATGCTGAATCAGCGTTTTACTTTGTTGCCATAACAACTTCTTACAACAACTTTATTGGTAATAACTTTTTAACACTTTTTAGACTTACACTTATCAGTAAGTCATATGTTTTTATCGTGAAATAACTTTATATTGACGCCGGGTTTATTTCTAATTCTAAAATGAGCGCATCTAAAATTGATCTTGTGGATAGTTTTCTTTGTTCAATAGAACTGACATTTCTTAAGATATCATTTTCTTTTTCACTCTAACGTTATAGTAATGAGAGTGAGAGAGATATAATCATAAACAGAATCAACGCCGATTACTAAATTCATAGTGTCGGATAATAAAAATCCAACTTCGCTTGCACTCAGATTATTTTACTTTTCAACAGATGTCAGCAGTGGTATTGTTTGGCGCTAGCGGGTATCTATTATACAGATTGTTTATTTACCGTCACTTCATAGGAATAAATGTGGAATATCCAGCGATACTACTGCTCATGATGGCAATTATAACGTGTTCTGTGGCGTGGATTGGATGGAGGACCGCCAAGTCTATGCACCAGATTCATGTAGTAATGGTAAATTTTTTTAACTTTTAATAAAATTATGCTTTTGTAGTATTTATATTTAATATAAAAAAATTTAATATAAAATTTTTATTGTGTCATATATTTTATGTGTGTACAAAATAAATTATTTGTTTTTATATGTAAAAAAGCGCCATCTATTAACGACTAGTTAATTACTAAGTAGACCATTATTGAAGAAAACAGAAAAAAAATTGTACTCAAATATTTAAATAGTGAATATACGACTTATATCATATGTCAATCAATGCAGTCATTATTGTTTACTGATGGACATTGGACTCCCTCAAAACAGGGTAATGCCTTAAACCCCAAGTTTGTCGGGCGAATTGGAGATCATGGGCTGGTTTTTATTACTCAGACAGAGGTTGCTGCCCATTAACTAGTATTTAATTCTTAAGTCGTCTTGCAGGTCACCTACAGAAAGAAATTTCTTTCTCTTCTTTCTTAAAAATTGAAAGCAACAATAGCTCAGTTGGTAAGGCTTACAATCTGTACGTCGCGAGTTCGTATTCTACATTGGCCTATTGATGAGAACCATTTGCTATCACAGGCATTATAAGCTTAATTTTAATCATTAACAAGAATTCTAGAAATATTTAAAACATAACCAGTCTTTTAAAAAATAAATGGGATAGTTATAGGGTTACCTATTTCGTATGGGATGGTTATAGGGCTACCCATTTCGTATGGGATGGCTATAGGGCTCTCCCATTTCGTACTTCATTGCAAGTTATAATAAATCTGTTAATTCGGTTTCCCGATTGACATAAATATAATTGTTATTATTTCAGGCCGGTATACTGATTGTGCTGATTGTTGTGATAGAGTTCTCGTGCTTCGTGTGGGCCATGGTTGTTTGGGACAACATTGAGATCGATATAAAATCCACCATGACAACGTATTTCACACAAACAAATGAAGTTAACGACCCCAATTCCTCAGATTCGCTCAGATGGGACAAATTACATGTAAAGGTAAATGACATATAATATTGAGAATAAAGTTTTCTCCAAGAAATTTTTTTGGAGGTCTGAAAGGAGCAGGAGTATATATAATAATAATTTTAAAGCAGAATTGTATGAAGTTTGCATTTTTGGTAACTGCCCTGGACGGAAATTGTGGTATATGTTCCAGGCAATTAAGTCTAAGTAATCCAACTGGATGTACATATGTTGATTCACTTGACTATGACTTTTTTGTGAACCTGTAGCAGAATAATTTATTTATGAGAACCACGATCTTGATAGCTTTTCGGTACAATACCGATTTAAACCGTTTTGTTTACTGACGGTAGCTTGCCGTGTGGTTAAAATAACTGACTACTAATTCGAGCGTTCTGAGTTCTAATCGGTTTTAAAAATAAAAATTAGTTCTCGTGTCTCTGTATTATGTTTATATGGTATCGGGAAACGTCAGTTCATTGATTAAAGAAAGACTCGACCGAGAAAATGTCTTCTGTGTAGCGAATACACTTTAAACATTATGTACTACGTAGTTGACACTTCTAGAATTTTTCAGAAGACGCCATAGTCGAATCGACAAAAAGATCATAAAATAAATCAAAAACGTTTACTTAATACCTTTTATTTTTATCTTGTATACATAAAAATAACACAGCACTTATGAACAAAAGTGTTATGCCATGGCTCAAAAGATATTGAATAGATTGCCAATGGTCCTGAAGTGGCAAGCTTAATATGTTTAAAAAGGTACGTGCTATACGAGTTAAAAAGCTTTATAGAATAAAAGTTTATTACATATACGAATAGCTAGCTAAGAGCCGCGACAAGCAAAACAATAACAGAAAATTAATAATGTTTCCTGTTGGATTCATCCAACATCTATGGTTTAAGTTCCAAATAAATCCACTTCAGTGGATTTATTTGGAACTTAAACCATTTACAACTTAAACAAAAAAAAAGTAACGCCTAACTCCATTAATAATGTAAATATTTTTTAACTTGATAAAATTATCTTTTTCTGTAATTTTTAATGATACGAATATTCAAGGTTCGGCAACATACTTATTTGCCATGCCTAGGGTGTTACATGTGTATAGGCGGCGTTAATTGCTTTTCATCAGGCGAAAAGCTTAGTTGTTTTCCTTCCTATCCCATAAAAACTGAAAATACAACCAATACCATTATATTAATTTATAGGACGAGCTTTGGCGAATTTTATAAATATTTACATGCTCCATGAGCAGTAGAGAGTGGCGGAAAATAGCAATGAAGTGACATCCACTTGTGTATCCATTTTCGAAAATAAATATCTTGAATTGAACTTAATTTCAGTTTGAATGCTGTGGGGTGAGCGGCCCCGGAGATTATAGTTCAACGGGCCACGTGCCGTTCTCCTGCTGCGGCCAGGGACCGCTGGATTCTCTGCATCAGCCGTACACGTCTGATTGCTCCGCGCTGTACCAACGGGGCTGTGGAAAGCAGCTACATCAGTATGCCAAGGAACAACTAATGCTAGTCGCAATGACTGCATTAGCTGCTTCAATTCTACAGGTGAGTATTTAACGATCTGATATTGGTCTTAACATATATACACACATATGATCACGCCTGTTTCTCGTAAGGGTAGGCAGGGATGCCAAATGAATGAAACTGGATTTTTATTAATTGTATAAAACACGTGCATGTTGTTAACCTATATATACATATATCTACTACAATGGAGACACTTGTGTAGGCAGCCTTGTGCAGAGAAATACCAAACTATAGCACAATACTGACTTATGAGCTGTAAAAATACTGGTTAGTGTCGATCGGTACGCGTATAGAGCCGGACACCCAAACCCGCTCTTCTTCACCATTATCCTCCCATTTTCCTTAAAGTTTACCAAAAGCCATCCGTAAACATCTGAGACCACAATACGCATTGAAGATGCGTTGCGAGCCTTTAAGATATAATTAGGTTTGTTTTTTGAAGGTTACAATGTCGTAACGATTAGGAAATACAGATTCAGATTGTAAAGTTATTTAGTTTGGATACATGAGATGTGATAGGCATAAAGAAAATAAAAAAGAAGTTGGGCCTCTAGATCCCGCCACTTATTTTCCAAAACTATCCGGCTCAAGGGACCAAAACATAATATATGAGTAATGTCAGATGTAAGGGAATGCAATGTCAATAATATATTAATATGTCAACTTGGGAGTTAATACGGCGTAGTGTGTGAGTAAATGGCGGGTGTGAACATAATAATAATGAGGTATATTTTTGGATTCGTAGATGTTAATGCTGGTAGCCTATTGGCTTTAACGGCTTTATCGTATGCAAGGCAAGGGCAAGTAAGATATAATTGGGAATCTGCGCAAATCGCAGACTCCATCGACCTGACGCCGTGTCGGAGGTACACATATGTGTGTGTGCTGATTTTAAACTCGTCATGATTCTACGTTAAACATGTAGGGGAGGATTGAACTATAGTAAACTATAGTCCCTATTAGTCCCATGGACCCTAAGGTCTAGGGGGGTGAGAACCGACCGGGTATGTGAGAGAATCTCGTGTAAGCGGCCGGTGTAGAAGTGTTCCCTACTCTACGTGCTCGGCTAGAGCCGGGGTGCGTGTGAGTGTTGGTGTCGTGAGTGGATCCGAATGACGCTGTTTCGTCGTCCGGATCGTATAACACGTTACGCGGGCGTCGTCTTTTCAGGCGCGCGTTTAAATCGGGTGAATAATTTACCGATTGTACCACCAGTGGATTCGGATGGGATTCGGATCTCTTAAAATGTTTCTTAGAGAGTGTTTTAAAGTGTTGTTTGACGCTCGGCATGTTAAGGTCGCAGTGGAGGTCGATATTGCGCTGGAACCATTGAGCACCGGTGGCTCGACGAATGAAGCAATTTTGTATCACTTGAAGTTTATTTATTTTTCTTTTATGCACGTGCGCGAAGGCTACACTTGCGTAGGAAATAATTGGCCGGACGCATGTTTTGTAAAGAAGCAGCTTGTGTCTGAGGGACAGTTTGCTGCGGGCGTTAATTAAAGGGTGAAGACGACCTAAGACGAAGGCTGCTTTGGATCGAGCGTTTTGAGTGTATTTAGTAAATAGACGCCTAAATATTTGACAGACTTTTTCCACGGGATAGGTCTGCCAAAGAGAGTGATATCTAAGCGTTGGCCGCCTCGTTTGTGGGAGTTTCTACTGGTGCCCCTTGAGAAGTAAAATGCTTTACTTTTCTCGGGATTTACCTCGATTCTCCATTTTCGGAACCATTCACCAAGAGTAGTGGCCGCGGTTTGGAGCCGTTTCGACACGCGGTATTTGACCCTATCAGAAGTGTAGAGGGCGGTGTCGTCCGCAAATAGGGCGAGCAACACGTTCGCGTGCTTGGGAATGTCGGCGGTGTAAAGTGAGAACAATAGTGGCGAGAGGCAGGATCCCTGCGGAACCCTCGCCCTAAGGGGGCGGCGGGAGGAGCGCGTCTCTCGACGCGAAAGCGGAAGGTTCGATTCCTAAGGAATTCTCGTATGATGTGAACGAGTCTATCGGGCACACTCATGTGGTATAGTTTGTATAACAAACCGTTGTGCCAGACCTTGTCGAAGGCTTTAGCCACGTCAAAGAAAAGCCTGTATTGATTGGTCTACGCTGGTATGTACATTCAAGAATGTGTTCAGTTAAGCAGAGGACCTGCTGGGGACAGGAATGGAGTTCTCTAAATCCGAATTGCTCGTTTGGGATGAGGTTATTGGATTCGGCGTATGCTTTGAGCCGGCTCAAAACGACACGCTCGTAGATTTTCCCCAGGGATTGAGGAGGCCAATCGGTCTGTAACTATCTGGTAGGTTATGGGGCTTATTTGGTTTAGGGATGCCGATGACGTCAGCTTCTTTCTATGCGTCCGGGAACGATCTGGTCATGAGAAGCACGTTAAAAATGTTCACTATAATCGTAAGTAGCTTCAAGGTTAACAGTTTAACTACCCGCATGCTAATACCGTCAGCGCCCGGGGCCGTGCGGCTTTTACAGTTCTTTATGATGTTTTTAACTTCGTCGAGTGAGATCGGTGTTAGTGGTTCGTCCGCTGGTGGTACTGAGTTCCGACGCGCGACTTCGTCGTCCACATGCGAGATGTGGGCATGATCGAATGATTTGGTGGAGAGCGTGCACTGGGCCTCTAGACTGTCAGCTAAGCATTCTGCCTTATCCAAGTCATCGAACGCGAACGCATTGCGTTGTGGAGTCCGTCTTGAGAGCTTTTGCCAGACGCCAGTATGCATGGTCATCGGGGGATAAGCTTTCAAGCAGGTTGTCCCAGGTGAGCGCGCGAAACTCGGCTATGCGCTCTCTTACAGCCCTTTGGAGGCGGCGTAGCCGAGATCGGTTTTCGTCTGTTTTGTAGAGATCGTACCGCCTGAGGGCGGCATTTTTGTCTCTAATCAAACGTCTGAGATCTCTGGGAAGGACCCAACGGCGATCGTTTGCCGCAAGGACCTCTTTCGACGAGTTTTCGATCGATGTGCTTATATGCGCGGAGAGAGAGTCAATAGCTTTAAGAGCTGAATCGCTTGAATCTATGCTGGAGGGAATATTATTTAACTGCGCAGAGCTAGAAGATTCTAGCTTTGTCGCTAATTTGCGCCAATTTATCACTTTTTTCGTGATAGCAAAAGGAGCGTCGGGTAGTCCTAGTTTGAGAATGACCGGCCTGTGGTCGGAATTTAGTTCGTGAATGGTCTCAATGGACCTGAGAGCTAGAATTATATTTTTAAACACCGTGCCGCGCCGATTTCGCGCTAGTTCTATTTTTCTTTTTCTCTCATTTTCGACGACAATAATTGGCGTCTATGGTTGCTTTTTGAATGAGTCTATATTTTTTTTAATTAAACGAAACGCACGTAAAACGCGCAATTAGTTACAAATATTTATTGCTTGCGTTCATTATGTAAAAATTAAGGCGACAAAAATCCCCCTTCAACCATAATTAATAATTTTAATCCTCATTTATATTCAGTCCCTGTGCCAAATATCCCAAAAGTATCATTGACCTTGGAATACACAATGTGACATTAGTAACTTACTAATTATATCTTCATATATAAAACGAATGTATGTCTGTTTGTCCTTTATGCATTACGACACCATTCATCCGAAGTGTATAATCTTCATACCGAGCAATAGTTACCTACTATTGGTATACTACATTTTCTTTTGAGAAAATATATGTGTATAGATTGACGGCCAGAGAGAATGAAGGCCTTATTATAACATCAAAAGGCTTTGAATGAGGTTATAAGTAACCATTGGGCTCGGCAGACATTATCCTGTCCTGCTAATACAAAAGAACCCAATCGCAGTGCTACATATCACTCTTCTCTGGTCAAGTAAAGTCAAGTAAAGGTACTAGCCATAAAGCTATCTGAGAATATGAGCAAATTTTTTAATATGGAGTCACAGATATAATGTTTAATATTTAATAAACAAATTTATAAATATAATATAATAATAAAAGAGTGGTTCTCTTTTGTTCAGCAAGGTTAGTCAAGATTATCACCACTACAATGAAACTACGAATTGAGTCAGCCTCCGCACTGCTAAAGGGACCGTCATAAGGAAATAATGTTGACGTTATGATGGTTTTCCCAGAATATACGAAACTGAAGCCACATAATAAACAAGACCGTTTATGTGCTTATTAAAAGGTACTTGTTAATGGGGTCAAATGTCTTGGTCACAAGCTTCCCTTCTTAAGCTTCCTCTAATTAAATATTTGATATAAGAACCTCTTAACTCTTCAATAGTGCCAAATACCGACTACATTACGGAATTCCTATAAGAGTAATGTCTTTGTTTGCCATAAATTGGGTACAATACAATATATGCATTTTATTATACACAGAATATACAATTGAGTCATTGTCGTCGAGACGATGTTCATTCTCGAACGTACCACTCCGAAAGGCGTTAAGATGACATCCAATAGGATGTTAGTTTAGTAATAAAGGATATAGGGAATAGTATTCTAGACCGATATGTTTGGAGACCATTCTGTCCGGGTTTTTTTCGCATGGAATCATCATTTTTACCTCTGTACCGTGAATGTGATTTTGCAAGGCGCAAAGGCTGCGATGGGCAGGACATGTCAAGAGAATGACTGATTTTAGAGAATCTAAAGGCATTACTTACTGAACAACTTAGCAGAAAAGACCACGCTGTAGACCCAAGAAGTGTTAGAAGGACCATCCAGGAATACCTGACTATCCTAAGGAAGAAAATCAATTGGAAGTGCATTGCCCTAAATAAAGATGGCTGCAGAAGAATTGTGGAAGAGGCCAAGACCCACACCAGTTTGTAGCGCTCAAGGAAGAAGAAGAAGTAACTTGAATGTGACTTAAATAACATAACCGAACGGTCTCCTGGCTATCTGTGAGTCTATAAAGTTTTATCTTTATACATTGCCATGTTGTCAAAGGATAAGAAATAAAAAATAAAAACGGGATACCTCCGGAGTTTCTTTCAAGGGGCGAAAGAAAGTTCTCCTTCTCCGTTTAGAGGAACCTCATCGCAAAATGGTGGTAAAAGTTTTAGGTAATGTAAGCGAACTGACGTTTGACGAATGAAATGTAATTTCTTGTTAATGTCGAAAAATAAAGCATTTGAATTTATTTATAAGTCTGACTCTTATAACACTAGTATGCAAAATAAACTTAATCTTCAAAATAAATATGTCTATCAAATTAAATGAATATTTCTTTGTATATTTGTCCACAGTGCATTCCTAAAGCATTCATCCGATTGTGATGAAACTTTGGTTAGTTGTTCTCTTTATGCCCGCAAAGGTTTCCGGCCCAATGAAATATTTTTTTATTTGTAGATATGTTTTCTATGCGTCCTATATAAAAACGAATACTTATTTATTTACATAGTATTACAACGTATGCCGGGTATTATTTTATAAATTTTATTTATTTCATAGTATCAAATGTAAGAAATACAATACTAAATTTTTTTTAATACTTTTTATGTTAAGTTTTATAAGTGATTAGAAGAAATCCCTTTTTGGAATAATAATTTTATAAGTCTTATACATATTCCAATGTGTCATTACTTATTGTGTACAAAAAAAGACAACAAAGTTATGTAACTATAGAAAGTGACTGAGAAAAGCCTATTCTCGATTATCGTACGCGATTACTCGATCGATACTCGATTGTCATTATATGTACAAATTTTTATATAAAAAACAATTCCATCAGGTATCGTCGCAACTGCTTGTTAATCGTAATTGGTAGTTAGTTACGTGGCTTTACCTGAGTTGGTTGTAAAGAATTTGTAAAGTGATGTAATTTATCAGACATATAAACTGTGACGACGTCAACTTAGTCAGTTAGAAGTACTAAGATAAGTGTGAAAGTGATTATAGTCATAGATTAAATACTAAATAATAGAAAAAATACTAAAGGCACTTATTTTTCTTTAAGACCGGCAATGCTTCTACAATGCCTATAGTACTGCGGATGTCTTTGGGCGGTGTTGAATGCTTTCCATCAGGTGACACGTCTGCTCGTTTGTCTTCCTAACCCATAAAAAACAACTGATCTGTTTATATTATCTCGACGTACTTTTCGAACTTTTGTCAGCAACATAAAGGATGTTAACTTCATTGTGTGGTTCCTTGTATAGAGTAGTATGAACTCATTTATTTCATTTATGTCGTAAGAAATTTCTATGAGAGGAATACCGGTGTCATAGTGCGTAAATGAAATTAAATTAGTCTGCTAACCCCAATCCTGCAGTCAAGGGTTTATGGTAATATACATAATTATTGATGGACGCCATTGTCCAGATGTTGACTGATATAGCTGTAATGATAATGATGATGATAAGAAAAGGCGATTCGTTCGCGTAAGTACCACACTCTCGCAGGAGAAAACGTATTATTGGGTTTGGTATTGGACTTCCTTCTTTCGTCGTGGTGGTGGTGCCCTGGTTTTGGTTGTCCATTGGATGAATGCTCACCAGGTTAAATTTTTGCCTTTTCCATAAAAAAGTTATAAAATTGGAAGAAGTAATATTAAACAGCCATAGGTCCAGGGGAAGAAGGAAAATCGGGGCACCTACTCCGAGCGACAATGAAAGGGTCGCAAAATTCATGTTTGAAAAAAAAAGTTTTGTTAAAGCACCTATTAATCAGGGCGTGTCATACAATCGACAACATTTGCATGCTGTGAGAAAGTTTCAGTAAATTAAAAATAAATAAAACTTTTATAGCCAGTAATAATGTTTTGCCAATTTTATGAAATCATTCAATTACAATTCTTAGAGAAAAGAGCGGCAATTTTAAGTTTTTGCGTTGGTTTGAAGGAACCGTAAAATCCGAACTGATACTTAACAAAAAAAGTTTGTTGTAATATATATAAACTCAAATTTTGTAGGTCTTACAGTCTTTTTATTTTAATATTAAATGTTTCGCATTAAGTCATATCAAGGGATACCACACAAGGGAGTATACTATTCTAAGTATTTTAAACGCTTTGTGTATTAAATATAAATAACATAGACAACTTATTACATTTTATTTTAAACCGTTTACACTGTGAGAAACGCCGGTGTCCGTCCCACGAAGCGTGACATGCACCGCCCTAGATACTTAAAGATAACTCAAAGCGTTCAAATGAATTTCCTCCTAACTCACGCACACTACGTGATATAGCAGTACTTTACCCATATAAACATAACTACGGCGAATGTTTTTGGTATCGTGTGAAGATTATGGAAGGTAAAATTTATTAATAATTTGATATTAACTACCTACCGCTGATGTCGAATGTCGAATAATGTATATTACTATAATATTTTAGTGATATATTTTTAATTTCTATTTTTATAGCATAGACAAGATTGCTTAAGTTTATTTTCTTCTTCTTTCAACTTACGAGTGGATATAGAGTAATATTTTATCTATGGTTTTAACATGTATTTTTTTCTTTTTCATTAGGTAATGGCCATCTATAATTTTAAACTAAACAGCGTATTGTTTTAAATGATTATTGTAATAAATGTAGACTTTTACTATCTAATATTAATTTATACTGTTCCACCTAAGTAATAAATTGCTAACATGAAGCATGTGGAACGGGGTGTGGACAATGTGGTTGTGTATTAACTTAAAACTAATTTTAATAGATTTTATCGCTGTCTACAACGTAAATGATTAAAAATACGTAAACTAATCAGACCTACGTATTGGGTTGTCACATAAGTTCGATCAATTTTTTAAAATTTATTCAAAGCAAAATACATTCTAAAATAAAAGCTTTTATTGTTATACTGTCTATTGTTTTGTATCACTCTGGCCCAACGTACAGACAATTACATAATGCCATCTCTCCAGGAGGCTTCGTCTTTACTTTTGAAAAATCTACTATATACTCTTTTCATATAAAGGTACTTGTACATAGACAATACCCTCTGTTGTTACTTTCTGTATTGGAAATGTAATTTTTTATACGATAGGAAGGCAAACGAGCAGGTGTATCACCTGATGGAAAGCAATGGTGGGTTATGAAACTCGATATTAATATGTGTAGGGCATACACATACATATTATCATGCCTGGGTAGGCAAAGACCAGAGATCATCGTCTGCTCTGCTGTCTGATCTCGGCACACTTTCTTTGCTTCATCCACACTCATCATTTTCTTCATAAAAGCTCGCTGCTTACGGGTAATTTTGACCTGGCCTTTCTTAAGAATCTATAGGACATATGTACATATATTTATCTCGATGTGGGGATCGAATTCGCGACCATTAACTCAATAAGCCGTAGCCACTACTGAGTTATACCAATTGGTTATCAGGCTATAGCTCCAGTCTTTTATTCATTCATTCATTCATCAAGGCATTACAGCCGCGGGTGGGCCTTAGCCTAGTCCAGTAAATTTTGCCATTCGGGTCTTAGTTTGGCTTTCTCTCTCCAGTTCTTCACGCCGATTGCTGTTACGTCATTTTTGTCGTCGTTGAGTCTATTAGAATTAGATAAATAATTTATTAGCAAGCAACTATATGTAGGTTAGTTGTTAGTGAACTATTTAAAAATAAAAAACAACCTTATTAAGTTGCAAATTTAGTTTTTGCTTATCAAATTGCAAATTAATACTCGATGACGCATTGTGTAGGCGGGAAATTTGCATTAAGAAACCAAATAATAGTTACCATGACCTCACTTCTCGTTGTGGGCCGCGCGCAACCTTCAAACCACAAACGGCGTCACTTCAACGATAATTTGTGCACTTACCATAATCCAAGGCAAGATTTCGTACAGTCAAAATTATGAGTGATTTTTTTAATAGGAAAATTGGCGTGTAATACGACAATAATACGACGAGACAGAGAGCTTTGCCGATCTACCAGTATGTCGGGTTTTTATTTATAGTGAGTGTAAATATATATGTATATATATATATATATATATATATATATATATATATATATATATATATATATATATATATATATATATATATATATATATATATATATATATATATATATATATATATATATATATATATATATATATTATATATATATATATTAGGTGTACAAATAAGTTTCCGCGGTTTGTCAAAAGATGGCCCCACCAGAAGGTTATGGAGAAATTGTCAGATGTAAAACGTAATATCCCAAGTTTAGTCATCTGGCAACACCATAACCTTAAAGTACTAGTGATTCCGTATCAGCATCACGTAATTTTTTTCGTGCAAAAATGTCAAGTTTTATTCCGAATAAGCATCATTTGCGGGAACTTTTGATTTACTTCTTTAATGTGAAAAAATCTGCAGCTGAGGCGCATCGATTGCTTCTAGAAGCATATGGTGAAGCTGCTTTAAGTGAGAGAAGTTGTCAGGAATGGTTTCAAAAGTTTAAGAACGGTGAGTTTGACGTTAAAGACAAAGAACGCAGTGGAAGGCCGAAAGTGTACGAAGACATGGAATTAGAAGTACTATTGGAGGAAGATTCGTCCCAAACGCAAAAAGAACTTGCACTTACTCTACAAGTGACTCAACAAGCAATTTCACATCGTTTAAAATCGTTAGGAATGATTCAAAAACAAGGAAATTGGGTTCCATATGAACTAAAGCCGAGAGACGTTGAACGCCGATTATGCATGAGTGAAATGCTGCTTGCCAGGAATAAAAAAAGAGTTTTTTGCATCGTATAGTCACTGGTGACGAAAAATGGATTCACTACGATAATCCAAAGAAGAGAAAGTCATGGGTTAAGCCCGGCGAACCATCAACATCGACAGCTAAGCCGAATATTCATGGAAAAAAACTCATGCTGTGTATTTGGTGGGATCAGCTTGGTGTCGTGTATTATGAATTGCTGAAACCAAGCGAAACCATTACTGGAGCTCTCTACCGAACACAATTGATGAGATTGAGTCGGGCACTTAAGGAAAAACGCGCCCATTACTACTCCAGACACGACAAAATTATTCTTTTACACGATAATGCTCGTCCACATGTTGCGGCGCCGGTAAAAACATACTTGGAAACACTCAACTGGGAAGTTTTACCCCACCCGCCGTATTCACCAGACTTAGCCCCTTTTGATTATCACCTGTTCCGGTCGATGGCACATGGTCTGTCTGAGCAGCGCTTCACATCATATGAAGACACCAAAAATTGGGTAGATTTGTGGATAGCGTCAAAAGATGAAGAGTTTTTTCGACGGGGTATCCGAATGTTGCCAGAAAGATGGGGAAAAGTAGTGGCAAATGATGGAAAATACTTTGAATAAAACGTAATGTATTTTTCCTTTACAATAAATTCCTAATTTTTTATAAAAAACTGCGGAAACTTATTTGTACACCTAATATATATATATATATATATATATATATATATATATATATATATATATATATGTATATATATATATACATATATATATATATATATATATATATATATATATATATATATATATATATATATATATATATATATATATATATATATATATATATATATATATATATATATATATATAGGGAGAGTGTGAACTTACAACAGGTATTGAAAAAAGACTAGCAACAAACTTGGTTTATTAGGGAAGTCTTAAAGTGAGAATTATATACATACGTATATATTTATAATCACGCCTTTTTCACATAAAGGTAGGCGGAGGCCACAGACCTCCATCTGCTATGATCCCGGCACCCTTTGTTTACTTCATGCAGATATATGCATACACATATGAGAAGATGGGAACAATATAAGTAAGTTGGGAGACAACATGGATAAGGCGGACCACCACTTACGTCGCTTGTGTTATGTTTTATGCCTCAAACAGTAAGCCTCAACCTAAGCAACACGTAACCTCTTGATATTTATTAAAAGCTTAGGCGCTATGTTGCTTTTTTATCTTCGCCTACTTTGATCTCCTTTTGGGTGAATACTGGCCTTAATAGGTATATCTTATAGCGAAATTGATATGTTCTTATTTCAAATGTAACGTAGCTAAATACGTTGACCTTTTTTTTTTAAATTTTAAACGTAAAGTTTCCGCCAAACTTCAAGCTCTTATTTTTTTAATAAAGACTATAATAATATTACAGTTCTTATTAAACAATCCAACTAAGCTAATACCGCTCGTGCTGGGAAATGGTTCACATTAATAGTCCAATGTTGGATATGAATTCATGACTTGGTTTGTTAAGTGAATTTATAAAAGTCCTTTCTATTATCAGTTCTTAATATTTTTCGTTGGATCGATGGACCATTACTGCGTTTTTGTATAATGGCGTTGGCTCTAGAACAAAGATGCCAAAAGTGGTTGGATGTCGTCACCTTGGGGTCGTAATCGGTTTGTTAAGGGTCGACATAAATAAAAACTGATTTTGGGGGTCGACGAGGTACGTAAAACAAGAAACACCAGGCACACTCATTGATTAAGAAGCCATAAATCTATTGTTAGTTTACTTATTATTTAATAAATATTCAACACTTATGATATTTTTCATAAAAAATTGTTTTATGAAAAATATCATAGTGTAAAATTATTACCTTAATACAAATTTAAAATCATAAAAAAAATTTACAAACACAGTTCCTGATAGATGGTTTTATTTCAATTAAATGAAAAATAGTGTTTTGGGGGGGTCGATGGAGTTTTCGAAAAATTATATAGCGGTCGATGATCAAAAAAGTTTGGCAACCCCTGCTCTAGAGTAACAATTTTGCTAGAAAGATGATGCTTATTTTTTATAGTTGCATAATATATTTTCCACTCATCTAGAAGTTCACTGGCAGATGCCGCCTTATGTACCACTATAAGTAGGTACATGAAGTGTAAATTAATAAATGGAAACAATTAAGCCTTATACGCGATGATGAATGCCAGGAATTACAACATAGCAACCTTTTTTGTACACATCACAATGAGCGGTTGTTAGTAGCATGCAAACTATTGTATACAGCTGACGCTACCAATAAGAATGTGGTCTTTTGTTTTTAATTTTCATAAGGTTTCATTTATTGGCACTCATAAGACATTTTTTGCGGTTGGCAGAAACAGGACGTATGTCAGATTGGGCTGTGTGTTTTAGGGGAGAGTTATGTTCAACAGGGAACTAGGCTTCGTCATTATAAGAAATATTTCATAAAAATTATTTTAAACATCGTATGTCAGATCTTATATAAGAAAACTATTAATATATTCAAAACAATAAGTAATAAGCGCATCGTGTAAGGAATGCGCTTTGACTCGCTAAGGACACTGTTAATACATACGGAATCATAACACAGACAGTCAGAGTTAAAAATAGATTTTACACAGAGTACGAAATAATTGCTTTGTATGTATTTCCTTGTATTGAATAGGACTACATTTTACCAGTGGATGTCGTTCTAGATGATAATGAGAGCAAATACCGCTTGCAACATCCACCTGTGAATAAAAAAACCGATCTGCAATCCACTTTCCTACCATCATGCGTGGATTATAGCAAAACCCCGTGATATTAAGGAAGGGGACTTTTCCCGCCAACTTACGTCAGTGACGTCGAGTTTTTATTTCATTTTTTTATATTATTGTCAGTTATATTGTTTAATTTTGGTGACGTGTTATATAATACAATTCGGTTAAGACGCATAAGTGGAGTGATATTAAATAAACTTGTGTATCGTGACTTTTTAAGTTGACCGCAAGAGTCCATGTTGGTAAATGAGAGATGGCGTACAGTGTACAACCACGAGCTTTATGAGCTGGACAATGAGCCGAATGTCATCAAAATCATTAAAATTGGATGCCTTCTTAGGCTGGGCACGTAATACGGATGGACGAGTGTATTGTACCCAAACGCCTACTCGACGCCGCGGAAAGCCTAAGCTCAAATGGCTAGATGGAGTCGAAGACAATCGGTGTGAGGGGCTGAAGAGAAAAAGCCGAACTAAGATCCGACTGGAATAATTTACTGATCCAGGTCCATACCCCACTGTAATGCCGTGATGATGATGCAAAAGTCCATAGAATGTTTTGCCACTATTTATGAAGCCCTAACGAGACACGCTGATTATAGTACTTATAAGAAGTGCTCAAAAGGGCTTGAACCTAGAGCCATGAAACCATTAAAAAAACATTTGAGGAAGGTCCAGTAGTAGATTGATAAGCTGCATTGATGATAATGGTGATAACGCAACAATGGTAATTAAATAAAATAAAACGCTTAAAACAAATGCCAAAAATAAACACCCAGATTTAAAAGCGATACAAATATTTCTCTTATGCGTTAATTGAATCCACGACACAGGTTCTAAAAGCGAAGACTTCAAGTTCTTCAAGTGTGAAACACGAATGCTAGGACGTGTCCGCCAACCTACGATCACATTTCATGTTCTTTGTGACTCTAACCACGAGCAAAATACTTCTGTACTTGTATAGGCCGGTTATTTCTTCCCACTTAACAAATACAATGCAGATTATGTCGTATATATGAAGTATATCATAACTATGGGTCCATTCAAGATTTACCATATTATTTATTTACCTATTTTTTATCGAAGAGTTAGGAAAACAAACAAGCGGGTTACCTGATGGTAAGTGATCCTGCATTCCCAATTACATCTACCTATAACATTAAGGGCACGTACGTTGCCTACCTAGCAGTAAGGATTTGAATAAAAGGAGGGGTAGACGAACTTAATGGGAGGTGAGAAAGGAAATAATAGAATAGAAAAAAAATTTATCTGTGACATATTTTTTTTCGAATAGTTTAAATTAAATCCTTAATAATATAAATAAATATATAAATAAACAAAACAAAAATAAAATAATTTTAATCTAACAAGTGTCATAAAATGGTTCTTGCTCAGCATATATCAGGCGTTCTATTGGAGTATCTGGCGCTGGTTTTCAGCAAAAACTAACGTAATGAGAAATTATTTTATACACTTAAGATTGTTTTGTTAATTGTATCATTTATGCCATAAAATTAAGTGATGCTCAAAAAAGACAAACATTCTCAACATTAATTCTATGTTTTCTTTTATGTATTGCCAAACAATGTCAATAAAAGTACGACTGTGTTGATGCGCTACGAGTTCAGACCTACAAAAATGTCGTTATATTACATCAAGTAACAAATGAGTTTCACCAATACATGTAATGTTTTTTCTTTTTTTATGGTTACGGTACAGTAGTAGATAGAGATCTGTGGTCTCTGCCTAACCCTACAGGGAGACAGGCGTAGACTATATGTGTGTATGTATTTATGGTTTCATTCACCCAAGTAATTTGAAAAACATGACACCCAATACAAATATCGATTGATCAAATGTTATATTTGTAGGAGGTAAAATTTACAACTTCGGTGAATTTTTTTTTTATGGGATAGGAGGGCAAACGAGCAAGCGAGTCGCCTGATGGAAAGCAATCAATGCCGCCCACGGACAGGAGTCGCGGAAGCGTTGCCGGCCTTTTAGGTATGTATAGGCTTGTTTTTTGAAGGTTCCAATGTCGTATCGGTTCGGAAAGACCGAATGCGCTAAATTAGGGATAAGTTGATGGAATGGAGGTAAAATTTAAAAGTATGTTATATAGTAGTATCATATTTCGTTAATACTTAAAAATGAAATTTTAAGTTAATTTCATATTTATTATCAGTAGCAAAGCTCACTTGGAATGGTTTACATAATTTTTAATAATATCAAAAACATTTCTAGTCTTCTTTAAATTAATATATACTTATACAACAAAACGTGAGAAACGTGGTAAAATATACAAATAAAAAATGCAAAAATGTATGTATTAAACGTGCTAAATTGTATAAACATGTTTATATGTCAGTTATTGGCAGTTTATTGTTATATTATTAGCACGGAATAGATATTCAACTATAGATTTACGTTAAAAACTTACAATTACAATTTATATGATTAAAGTAAATGTTAAATTCAATAAAAGTATTTGTGTGTTTTGGAAAATTCTTAACAATGTACCTAATTAAACCAATCTCTTTGTTACAGAGTTCCGGAATATTCTGTACGTTCTTCCTGGCGCACTCCATTTTGCAAAGACGTCGTGCTTCAATAAGGAATTCAATGTCAGTAAGGGAGTCTACCTTCGCGGCACCAGATGATACTCTTCTGTCTCCAACCGCTCCGGCCCCCACCTTGCCAAAGTATTAAGTGACTCATTACCTTCCAGATAGACTAGAACATATGCCAACTTTATTATGACATAATTTATACGTCCAAATTTCACAAAATTAAGACTAAAGTAGATAATATAAGTTAGATCATTAGGGTTTATTATATATATATATATATATATATATATATATATATATATATATATATATATATATATATATATATATATATATATATATATATATATATATATATATATATATATATATATATATTAGGTGTACAAATAAGTTTCCGCGGTTTGTCAAAAGATGGCCCCACCAGAAGGTTATGGAGAAATTGTCAGATGTAAAACGTAATATCCCAAGTTTAGTCATCTGGCAACACCATAACCTTAAAGTACTAGTGATTCTGTATCAGCATCACGTAATTTTTTTCGTGCAAAAATGTCAAGTTTTATTCCGAATAAGCATCATTTGCGGGAACTTTTGATTTACTTCTTTAATGTGAAAAAATCTGCAGCTGAGGCGCATCGATTGCTTCTAGAAGCATATGGTGAAGCTGCTTTAAGTGAGAGAAGTTGTCAGGAATGGTTTCAAAAGTTTAAGAACGGTGAGTTTGACGTTAAAGACAAAGAACGCAGTGGAAGGCCGAAAGTGTACGAAGACATGGAATTAGAAGTACTATTGGAGGAAGATTCGTCCCAAACGCAAAAAGAACTTGCACTTACTCTACAAGTGACTCAACAAGCAATTTCACATCGTTTAAAATCGTTAGGAATGATTCAAAAACAAGGAAATTGGGTTCCATATGAACTAAAGCCGAGAGACGTTGAACGCCGATTATGCATGAGTGAAATGCTGCTTGCCAGGAATAAAAAAAGAGTTTTTTGCATCGTATAGTCACTGGTGACGAAAAATGGATTCACTACGATAATCCAAAGAAGAGAAAGTCATGGGTTAAGCCCGGCGAACCATCAACATCGACAGCTAAGCCGAATATTCATGGAAAAAAACTCATGCTGTGTATTTGGTGGGATCAGCTTGGTGTCGTGTATTATGAATTGCTGAAACCAAGCGAAACCATTACTGGAGCTCTCTACCGAACACAATTGATGAGATTGAGTCGGGCACTTAAGGAAAAACGCGCCCATTACTACTCCAGACACGACAAAATTATTCTTTTACACGATAATGCTCGTCCACATGTTGCGGCGCCGGTAAAAACATACTTGGAAACACTCAACTGGGAAGTTTTACCCCACCCGCCGTATTCACCAGACTTAGCCCCTTCTGATTATCACCTGTTCCGGTCGATGGCACATGGTCTGTCTGAGCAGCGCTTCACATCATATGAAGACACCAAAAATTGGGTAGATTTGTGGATAGCGTCAAAAGATGAAGAGTTTTTTCGACGGGGTATCCGAATGTTGCCAGAAAGATGGGGAAAAGTAGTGGCAAATGATGGAAAATACTTTGAATAAAACGTAATGTACTTTTCCTTTACAATAAATTCCTAATTTTTTATAAAAAACTGCGGAAACTTATTTGTACACCTAATATATATATATATATATATATATATATATATATATATATATATATATATATATATATATATATATATATATATATATATATATATTGCCTACAGGTATTTATTACGACTCTCTTTTTCTTTTTTATATGTCGTTATAACGGCACACCCTAGTGTGAGGGGGCTATAAATGTAGAGCATTTTTTTTCAAATATTAACTTACTGTACGGACACTAAAACAGGTTTCTATCAATCGTGGAGGCGATAAGAGCGAACGCCGCCTGAGTCGCTCATAAAGGAAAGTGGGACAGTCGTAGTGCTAGTATTATAAAAGCAGTTATGTAAGAAACATACAAGGCAGTGTTTTAGCGACTTGTTTTACGCAATTGATAAGTATGTGGTTACAGATCATACGTAAGAGGCCTGACAAATAAAGAGCTCAAACATTCTCGTTCTTACACAGATTAGGAACACTCAAATAGCTCAACAAATTATCTTGAGTAAACTTTTAAATCATTACATACGTAAGCCCGCCCTGACACCTAAAATCTATGCATTTACAAAAAGAGTTCAATAAAATATATGCGTCTCTCTTCTACCGCAGTCATCGCACACATTTTTCTCTTTCGTCGTGCATTCGCCATTGATTCCAAATGATTGTACTCACGTATCACAGAAGACATTTTGACTCACCAACTTTAATAATAATAATAATAAACGCATAATTCGTTATTTAAGAGCGGTTTTAAAGTATTTTATTGTTATTTATAAGAGCGGAGGGCTCCTTCCTTAACCCTATACTCTACTCCTCACACATCATCTCTAAAAAGATAAAGTATTTGTGATATCCATTACCAGTGAATTTATTATTATTAGTTTACCCAGTTTCTCTTTGGCTTCTACTATAAAAAGCCTCCATTTTTTGCAACCAAAGCAATTTATATTTTTAATTTATTTATTTTAATTTGTTTTTCATTTTAGCGTTTAATGTTTCTACCAAAAATGGAACTTGCCTTAATTTTATTGCATTATATAAAACATGTGTATGGTACGTAAATCTTTACATTTTTTATTTAGTATTATATTAACATTTACAAACAGTAAATTCTTTAAGTTAAACATAGTTTTTGTAGACTTTAAAAAAAAATTATGTAAAAAAAATTATTTAAAATTGTATTTCTCTATAATTGACAATAATATTAAATAATATACTGATGTTCTTGTAAGCGTGTTTACACTAGCTTTAAATTCAGTAAACTTAAGGAATTTCTTCACACACAACATACAAAATATTTTAGATTTAAATTTATATACAGTAATATTAACGATAAGGCATGTTAGCATCAATGTGTGTGCAGTTTTCTCGAATGTGTTTTAAATTACATTAAATCAAATTAAATACGATAACATCAAATCTCTTGAAATATAACTAGTTAGCTTATCACGTTACGTCTAGATAAAATGGTGGCTATTCTACCAAAACCTTCTATTCTCTTCTATCTCTATCTTCTATGGATTTTTTAAGTCACCTTAAAAAGTCACGTTACACGTATTTATTTCATATCACTTCACTTATAAGTCTAAATAGAATTATAATGTATAATACAATTAAACAATATAACTGATAATAATCAATTATAAAAGATTATGAAAATGAAATAAAAACACAACGTCACTAATTGAAATTGGCGGTAAAAGTCCAAATGAAATCTTATGATGTGTCTTTGTCATTGAAACAAACGATAGAGATAGCGACTAAAAAACCGAAGCTAGACCATAGAGAAATAAAGATGCTAATTTGTTTTATTTCTAAGACAATCACTGCCGTGAAACAAATTCATACTCTTTATTATGATTCGTAAATTGAAAATAATTTACCGGTAGTATCTTCTCAAATCATGTTGAAAAATATTTAAAAGGAAATTTAATTGATGGATAAATAGAGGTGAATTTTTGAATATTTTTGAATACGTTTCTGATGTAACTTAGCTATATCCTTAAGGGTATATATCCTTTGTTATAATTAGGAAAACAACTTCTTCCATACGTACAATATACGAATTATTATAACTTTTTTAGTAACAACAATAATTGAAAATACTTGGTCCAATAATATTTCAATAGTCTACTATTCAACGCTGCGTTCAATATTCTGACCTACTATTATTATCTATTAAGCCGACATTTAAAAGAAGTTTTATTATCGGTGACATTTTTTTTTGCACCAGATGTAATATATATTAAAAATCACTCTTAAATATACAGCAAAAATAAAAACCATTAAATTGCCAGGTTACTGTATCGAAATAAATCGGAGTATAGACGATTACGGCCCTCTTATATGAAGTTCGAATATGAATATTAACAACCGCGTACTGGACTTTGTAAACTAAAGAGTCAGGCCACAGATAATATGAATGTAATTGATATTTAATTATGCGACCTAATTGTTAATTGTATTAACATGAACGCTCGACATATATCGATATTTTAGTATCTTCTTCCCAATGATTTCTGTTCGGCCCACCTTATTTAAGCCACTTTATCGATGTGATTTGTGGTTGTGTGTTTGTTATCTTTTCGAATTTTATTAATTATAACTAGGTTCTTATTTTACACTCTTTACGTGTTTAGATTAATTGACCTTTTGACGTAATAAAATATAACTAAGAAACTGGCTTTTTATTTCAATTATAGATATTTATTGTTCCTGAACTATATAGGTTCAGGAACAATAAATATCGTAAATTTTGGTATAACTAATAAATATAAAAATACAATGCTACGAACATTACTAAAATTATTGTTAAGCATTTCACATAAGCTTATAATGCTTGTTTTGAAAAAATATGATCAATCAATGGTACCTATATAGAATTGAACTATCGACCATTAATTAATGTAACCAATCAATAACTAACACATTATCTTTTTGCTGCTATTTCTGTTTTAGTTATAGTAATATGAAATTTTACTATTGGCAGGTATTTTTTCCGTATAAAACGAAATTAAAAAGGTATAAATTACAAACAGGAACGTGCATTAAAGTTAATCGAAGCTATCTCTTAAAGAACAAAAGAAAAGAAGAGAAGAAAATTGAAGGAAGTTGCAACTATTGCAAAACACGCATCATTATAATAGAACAATGCTTGTGTCTATTAAATTAAGTTTTGCTTAGTAGTTAATAACAGAAATCTATGTTACGAAAGTGTGTGAAACTAACCAATAAGACAAAACAATATCGCATTATTTAATAGAAAAAATTATCTATAAAATTCATAAATGTATGTTGGTGAAATATCCGTACGTTCAAAAGAATTTATTTCAAAACAATAAGCGTTTGCTGAACCTTTTGTAATATCCACTATTGCGTATTCTATCGTTAGATCAAGCGTATCAATTTCATGAATATGTATGCATAATATGGGTCGCAAGAATACGGGTAAAAACATGAAGGAGTGAGTATTGACTATTATATTATAGAAAAAAACTCTACTATGTCATACGTTAAACCTATTATGTCAAACGTTAAGATTTTTATAAAATTACATTAACTAAACGAAACTGGCTGGAAAAAATATGAATCACTGCCAAGAAAAGGGTTTTTAATAAAAAAGAAATCGTGACATGAAGATACGGTGTAACAGCCCATAGCTGTAATTGTGGTAACTGGCCATTGACTATTCCCTTACGATGAAACGCTGTTAAGGCGTGACCAGTTGGAAAGTTAGTACGACCATGTAGGTGTGCTCACCTTTCTAATTTTCTTCCAATGATATATGGTCAAATCATGTTTATCTTTTTCTGAATTCAAGATAATTAGATAATTAACTAAGAAGGCCTACCTGCAAGAACCAGTTTCTGAATGTACACAAAACATTACTCCCCTCCGCCCACCCCATTTCCGTTCTTGCCCTTTCCTTTCTTCTCTATCCTTTCCCTTCCTCTCCGCCAATCCACGGCCTGCCACGCCAAAGGATGCTTGGCTAAGGGCGAGCTTAGTCGCAAGCGAGCCGACCGTCCCGGAATCAGGCTCCCCGGGTACTATGGTGCCTTACCTCAACATGTAGAGCTCTGCTGGGGCTGACCTCCATCCTCCCTTGCGGCTCGTGGGATTCACTAAGACGAATTAATTTACCTAATTTGTTGAAAAATGACGGCGACGTGGTTCGCCACCTGTCACGTCCTGATTTTCACGAGGGCGAGAAGCGACCAATGGAGAGCCGTTTTGCTGCGATGAATGGTAGCGTATGAAGCTCTGTGGTCTCTGCCAACCCCTGCGGGGGATAGGGGTGAATATATAAAAAAGATAAAAAAACATCACAGTACATCTAACATCATAATCGGTAGCCTGCTTCAATTCACTGTTGAAAACGGACCTCCCCGAAGACTACCACTGCTGAATTAGTATTGTAAATCTAACGAATGATTATTACGCGATTTTTTACGCGCTGAATTAGTATTGTAGATTTAACGAATGATTATTAAAATTATTATTTTAATAATAATAACAAAATCCAATTATTTATTTTACACATATTTTTTTATCCAAAGGAAATAACTGCCCTCATTGAGATATTTCAAGCATAAACATGTAGAAAAGCGATTCCCTTGTCTGAACATGTAAATTAACCTGCGTTAAAGAATAATATAACGTAAACAATTTTTGAAATTTATTTTGTTTTTTGTTCTACAAAACATATACATCAATGGTAAATATAAGAACTCGTACATTATATAGCTATAGGTTTATTTCAAAGTAAAACCAGTAAAACTGCAGCCAAACATTGCTTTGAGAAAAAATCATGTAGAATTTCTGAGATGAAGATGAATGAGATAGTGGATATACGTTTTACTTAAAACTCTAAGTGTAAAAAGGATAGCTAATAGGTGAATGAGGGGTCACAACTCATGAGTTACGCGCGGGGTAACGAGGGAACTTGTCTTGGTCTTAAGCTGACATTTTTTTCCCCAAATATAGGGAAAATTTCTCAATAAATAAATTTATAAAAATTATTTTCCCCGAGTTAATTTAACTATTAAAAATTAGATTTAAGTATCTGTACACTTATTTTTTCGTCTGTCAAACGAATTGAAGTATTGTTTTGGGATTTAAGGTTGGAAACTTAAAAGCCTATCACCTAAAAAAATGCATACAATTTTCGTATTTAAAAATAAAAATTTTTTGCAAATAAGTTATATGCCTTTATTAAAAAAATAATTATAATATATTATGTTCTAATAAATATTTCTTATAATTTAAATCAAATATATTTTTAATGTAAACTTGATTTTTATATAAAAATAAGCTGTATAAGTAAGCTATGATTTTTATATAAAGCTTTAGATATCTCTTGATATCTAAAGCTTTTTTTTATAAATGGGATTTCGATTATAATATCGATAGTGTCAAAAATGATTCAGTATTTTATTTATTGTGTTAAGGTATTTATCATACTTTTATAATATTATGGTATGTGCATAATGAGAAAAATTTAAAAACGGAATATTGTAAAAAAAGTTCGACGTAAAATTAATGCATTTTTAAAATATAAACTGGTTACACTTGTACGCGTCGCCATCGCGATCTCCCCTTTATTTTCATTTAGTCACTTTCGATCTGCCGTAGAGGTGAGATTGCGTTACGTTAGCGAATAGGTAAACAAGTAAATTTGTGAGTGATCTCAACTAGTGAAGTTTGTCGTGTGACTTGCAGTGTTTTCAATATGGGGTGTGGAACGAGTTTCGTGAAATATGTGCTGTTCTTCTTCAACCTCATTGTCGCGGTGAGTAAAGGGCGGGAGAACCGGTTTGGTTTCGTGCCGATAGACCGCTGACTGGTCAACGGGCGGCGAAAACAATTGCCCTCAGTGTTGGCGTCTTACCATCTTATTCAAATTAATCAACTGATTACTGATTGAAAATTAATCTGAATATAATAATTATATTCAGATTAATTTTACAATAATAATTACAAATATTTAAATTGAATTTTAGATTGTTAACTACGTAATTGATGTTTTGGGGGCTTAGAACCATTGCATCACCGTTTTTTTTGTTAATTTTAGAAATGTTAAACAGTAATTCAGAATTATTTAGGTGAAAATTTCGGTCTAGGTTAAACGATTTTCTTTTATTTCAGAATCTTTTTTAAGTCCCTTTTAACTAAATAAAAAATGTGTGTAGAGCTTAAAATGTATTCTGTTTCATAGTAGCATTAGTGTTAAATAAATCTAAACATGATGTTTTGTCATCCTTCATCTTCTTAAATGTTACAAATGCTCTCTGAATACTACTATTTTATTGACATATTCCGTACCGACCAACAAACCCTTGAAGCTTTTCTTTGTCCGTTCTTTGCGGCGTATAATCCAATAGTTTTCCTCATTTTGATCGTTTGCTTTTCAAAATGATTCAATATTGTATAACATGCTAAAACGATATAAATATGTGCTTTTTATATTTGATTAATTAATTCTCTTTTAGTTTTCTACTCAGAGTACAATTATCATAAAATAAACATCTTGGCATACGTGTTTGCGACATATATAAAGACAATCATTATCTTATTTGTTTTTTTAATGATACTCGACATTGGTTCTTATTTTCCTGAGTTGTAAGTTGCCATTAATTTAATGATTCAATGTAGGTAAATTATTGTGTAGAGGAGATAATAGACTGGTTAAATAGCAGTGATTCAATCATGTCGTCAGACACTATAATTTTTAGTTCGTATATCTAAATGAGCACTGACTCAATGTCGGTCAACTAATATGACATCACGCGTCTTTATATTCTGTGAACATCTTTCATTGTTTAAGCCTTGTTCACACGTAATTTTGTAATGTAGTTTTAAATAATCTGCGTTTTGAGGCTATTCAAAAAATACGTAACGCTAAATTTTTTCGTCTTGGTCACGCTGCGTCACAGTTACTGGGACTTCCCCTATTAGTGGCACTTCACGAATGATAGAAGTTGGTGTTTTATATATAGCAATGAAAGAAGTGCATGATACATTATGATTTAGAAAACACAAATAATTGATATTTTAAAATATTTCTGTTTTTCAATCATAAAATTTAGATAGACATTTATCTAAATTTGCAAATAAAAAATTAAATTGTGAAATGAACTGGGAATAACACGTTTCTTATCACATTTTGTTGCATGAAGCTATACTTCTCACTCCCCTTGTTCGCGAACATATTTTATTGATGGCCCCTTAGAAATGATTCTAATTGTATTTTATGGAATTGTATTCTGTTAAAAATATAATTATGCTTGCACAACACTACTCATTCCTCATTGCCGTATGATAGAAATATTAATTAAGTGTTTAATGGCTGTTTGAATATAAATGATCATGAGTAATAATTGCTGCAATGATAAAATGTTTCGACACATTTATAACGATGTATGTAGTCTGCGTCAATATTAATGGATTGTTAGTATACGTAAAAGTAATGCGTTCTTTATAAAAATTAAGCAGTGAATTTATTATATTATGCCGATGCAGTTTTCAGATAATCTAATATATATTATCTGAAAACTGAATGCCTAAAGCTGATACTTAAACCACTTTGAAAACGGTAAAACCTGGTGCATAATAGTGATATTTTCACAATTTTTGTAATATCCACTGATAGCAGGAAAACTTTGTATATATGAGCGATAATTTATGCTTTTTGTAAAATCCATTATGAACATGGGAAAACCTTGTGTGTATGAATGATACTTTTGCTATTTTTATAAAATCCATTCTGAACACAGGAAAAGAATTTATTTGGTCTGCCTTTGAGTAACGTGCAGGTTTGTCGTTTTGGATGTTCCAATGAAAAAGAAATAAGTATACGAATATACAAAAGAGTCTCCATCTCGGTAAATGACATATCAGTAGCGCTAATTTAAAAAGTTACGTTGAAAAATATATTCATCGATAGATTTAGATAGATTTAAAGAGTGTTTTAAGGTTATTTTGATACGACCAGCAATAACAGAGGCACATTGCGTGACTGCGTGTTCCATTCTGCGTGACTAGTGGACTCCGTTCCGAACTCAACCATCGTGAGTCTCTAGTCAACAGGTGGAATCATTGTATAATTAATGATTCGGATGCACGGTACCCACAGGTGACGTCGATCGTGACTAATGTTTGCGGGCGGGATCTTTGTGCTTTCGTCACGGTTTGTAGCGATGACGCACTGCTCAAAATGCGTGAAGTGGAACATACGCGAACTTTACCACGGCGTTCTCGTAAAATATGACTAGCTTATATCGATCTTTGGTCGAGTTCTCCTAGGAATTGTTCGTAATAAGTACAACGCGTCAACAAAGAAAAGTTTCATCCCCACCATCTGGATGGATGGTGATATAATACGGTGCGTTTTTCCCAAAACATCTTTCCACGCACCTCTACAACCTTCCTGTAAAACCAACTACCTCCAGCGGTGTTTCTGAACCGAAACGACATTGGAACCTTATATATAAATAACAAGCCTACACATTTCTTAAAAGCCGGTAACGCCTCTGCTATGCCTATGGGCCATTATTTCTTTCTATCAAGTAACATGTCTGCTCGTTTGTCTTCCTACCACATGAAAAAAAATCCACTGTTGGACATTGACCTCCCACACAAACGTGGAGTGTTGCCGTAATTCTCACTCAAGGTAGGCGGATGGATGATCAATTGCAGATTGGCTTTATTATTCACATGCAGCTACCCATCCACTGGATGAAAAAGAGAGAGAAATGGGTTGAGAGTTGATTCTTTTGGTTGAGATTTGCTTCTATGCCAGTAACTGCACAAAAATATTTCAGATATAGATTAAAATGTAATATTTTTTTTTAATTTGTAATATAACGTAATGTTGAATATTGAAATATGTATGGAGTCACTTTAAATTCACAAACAAAACTCATCAGATCTATAATAGATACAATTGAAATGTAATCAATGTATTGTAGAATTTTTATTTATATATGTATATATTATGCATTTTAACAATCGTTTAAATGCATATTTGAATAAAATGAAAACCGTTGTTGTAGACAGATTCAACTCGCCCCTTACGATACAGCTAAATCTGCTTCAATGTAAATGATTTACTAACATAATTTTTAAGGTTATAATGAAAAAATTTAAAATATATGGAACGAAAAAAAAAATGTCTGAAATAAAGATTAATAATATTCAGTAGATGGCGTGTCACTTAGGCGTTATAATCGTGGCCTTGAAGTCCTTATAATGAAGCTGGGAAGTGAGTCAAGGAAAACCTAAGTTCCAAGGAAATCGTATGCGAGACGTGTCTTTGTCGGCGACGATGAGGATATTTGGGGAACTTATCCTTGTGGCCTTTTATATTAACCTTGAGCTAGAGGTCGGAGGAAAAATAACTTTTCAGGGTCTGTGGTGTTACTTTTGCATTATTAAGAAATCAATAATGATTTCTTAATAATGCAAAAGTAACATCACAGACCCTGAAAAGTTATTATGAAATCAATAAAGACGATAAACGAAACAATTTTAATAAATACCTGTTACCTGTACCAATGATTAGAGAAGACCTGGGGAAACGTGTAGAAGCGTTCGAAATGTAGGCATATAGACGAATGCTTTAACTAACAGTCTAGACTTAACAAGAATATTCACCGACGTTTTCTCCGAGTAAAGCAATAATGTAGTCTTTTGCAGAATTTCAAGGGTACAGAAGTTGATAACCTGGGGACACATTAGCAGCATGTCTCAAATTTTATTTAATTAGTTAGTCATAGCAACTAGTCATGATGGGAGAGGATGCGGGCAAAAGGCGGATAGTTCGATTAAAGAAGACTATACAATATTAGGCTGTGAATAGATATAGCAAGTGACGCCTAACACCTAGAGACTCAGAGAGGTGCTAAAAGAATGGAAAATTCAAATCTTTGTCTTGATACCCGAGGAACTCATTAACGGCAATTCAAAAAGCGAACAAGTATTCGATTTTTGACCCGTGCTATTTTCGTCACTCAATAAAACAATTCGTTTGTCGTTCAAACGAATCACACTTTTCGTTTGGTTTATATGCGATAACTGTAGTATAAAATATACACGTTTACAAATGTTCGTGCGTATGCCGTACTCACGGTGACATCATCGGGCATTCTTCGACGCCCCATCGGCGCCCGAAACTCGACGAAGATGCTTTTAAATATAACTGGTTATATCCGAGGTAATCAATTCGAGAAACGTTTTAGGTTTTTGAGCGTAGGTCCACTGTTGCTATGGATTATAGACTGATTCGTATACAAATTTAATTGACAAATACAGCGGCTATAGTTTAAATGGTTAGCGGTTACGATTATTACGGCATTACTTAGCCTAGTTGGAGTGGTTAACAAGGTATTGTAGCTTGCCAGCCGTACTGCTATAGCGACACACGGGATCTTTAGGGGATCTTCGATGTAATTGAAATTTTTTAAAATGAAATTTATTTATTTTTCTATTCATTTTACATTTATATCTTATTCATACTTTATTCACACTTTATCAATTTACTTTTAATGTCTCAATATATATATATAACCTCAATTAATTGTGTCGGAAATGTGACATGTCTATTGAAAGACGTCAGTCGAACATAATGTATTTGTTTTTATAAAATAAAAGTAGCAACACAATATAAAAGGTTTTAATATATTCAAATAAAAAGTTTTATTATATTAGTGATACATTTATGAATGTATCACTACAGTATCTAGTAGTGTGAATTCGAAATGACTTTTCGAAATATTTACCTGCATACTACAGAAATGCATACAAATCCTTATAGAAAACGACAGTATTTTTGTAATTTGTTACACTACTGACACGTATACAAAATGGTATGCCTGCAATACTGTTTGTAATGCCATGCCGGACGTAGCGTTCCGGTATTTGGAATATTCTGGTCGCTTAAGTAATGAATGGAATATTTGTAATAAAAACATTATGACGAAATTCATACGGAGGTTAACATGGAATAGAAACAGGCGGGGGTGAGCGACGATCGCCAACATGGCGCCGTGACACAAACTCCGCATATTTGTTTCCGCATGACATATTAATGATCAATATTATTGAAAATATATTTTATATATATTCACGCCTATCCCCCGCAGGGGTTGGCAGAGACCATAGAGCCTCATCTGCTTCCATTCATTGCAGCAAAACTGCTCTCCATTGGTCGCTTCTCGCCCTCGTGAAAATAGTACCCGGGGGAGCCCGATCCTGGGACGGTCGAATCGGATGAAAGTATAGATGAATCATTTCCTGGCCAAGATCTGCGAAAAATCATTCCAAAAATAATACATAATTTCGTGTTTATGAACCAGTATATGAACACAAAATACTGTACTAAATTCCTGACAAAAACAGCCGCCACAATATTAGACAACCTCTATCGCAATTCTAGAACGATACTCGAATCTCTGACCGAAAAACGGTTTTCAAAACACCACAATATTACACGTAAAACACAGAACTGTGTGAATAGTACTGACTCTACGGAAACACCCGTTGAGTCTCAACGGTTGTCTAATATATGTATATATATAAAGGCATATCTAATCAGGGCTTTAATTAAAATTAAACACAGTAACGTTTACTTCCACAGCGGATACGGTGTCATTAAGAATTATCTACTGGCAACGCGACACGTGACCCGACTTATATCGTTTCCACTTCCTCTTTAGATGTGTTATGTGATAAACTTGCCCAAGCACTGCTGGCAGCTGAATATTAACTAACAAACGAATACGTATGATTCAAAATTGATTCCATTTCGATCGATTTGAAATATCCAGACAACTATGAGAAAGGCAAACGAGCAGGCGTGTCACCTGATGGAAAGCAATCAACGCCGCCCATAAACATCCGCTGTGTTATAGACGTCGCCGGCCTTTAAGAGATATGTAGGCTTGTTTTTTCAAGGTTCAAAGATAATACGCCACCACAATTAAATAATACATATAACTGACAATAATATACGATTATGAAAATGAAATAAAAACAACGTCACTGATGTAACTTGGCGGAAACAGTCCTCCAGTCATTTCAGTATTTAAAGTTTGTAAAATTCTAGAGTATACAACAATGGCGTCATATATATTCCTTCCAGCCAGTTGTAAGCAATAGCAATCCGAGATGCCTGAGTTAAGAGAGCTCTAGTGGATAATAACATGATTCCATTAGCCCTTTGTCTACATTCCGCCCCCACCCGTCGCTTTTTAGCGGCATCGACCTAAGGCGCTTAATTATGCAATGAAGCTACGTTCCTACGGTTTAGCCACCTGTGTTATATAGTTATACGTTTTAAATAATTTAATGATTTCATATTTTTATGGATTTGTTCTTTGTGGTATCTAAAATTAAATTTCTTTTAAAATTTTACAAAAAAAAAGTAACGATGAGAAGCGCTGTTTACTATTCTTTATTTTTTTTAGGAATTTAAATATCGAAATGATATCACTATTAAGTCACGTGACTGCAACCGCCAATCAAAATGCATTACGTCATTTGTTCGCAAACCCGGTGACAGATCTGTATTGGCGTTTTGAAGCGAAATTTACAACGGGATTAAAAATGCATGAATATCAAAGTAACAATTTGTTTTATGGGATAGGAGTGCAAACGAGCAAGCGTGCCGTCTGATGGAAAGCAATCAACGCCGCCCATAGACAACCACGACACCGCAGGAGTCACGTAAGCGTTGAAAAGAACTATTTTAAGTTTAGTTTTAGCTATATTAGATATTTATGCAGTGTTTTAAACACTTTTTGTTATTGAGTTTATTACGCTGTCGTTAAATGTCTATTTTCAAAAAGCGTGCCGCATCGTTTACCCTCGATATTATTTTGATAGGCGTGAAATTGTGTCACGTAAGTGATTGATTGTCGACCTACCGTCTCCTGGTCTCGTCGCTTTCTTTACCAGCCGTATTTTTAAACTCAACTATTTTTAACAACGTGTAAAACGACATCTATCTTATTTATGAGTCACTTTCTATAAGGTATTTCGTGAAACATTTAATGTTTGATGTATTTATGTCGTGTTATTTTTCGAATACTAGCAATACCTACTGATGAAACAGGTGTAGCTTTAAAGCAGTAGGATGTATATAATGGAAGGGAGTTATTTTTGCGGCTGTCAACACTTTTGGAATGAAACGCAGGCCAAGCTTTCAAGAAGCCCCAAGCTTCTACTCAAACGTCTGTTTTTTGCGAAAGTGTTCCCTGGATGGTTCGACCTATGGAGTCTAAACAAAATTTTTATCAAGAAGTCGTGACCTACATCTAACGTGTAGCTCTAGCATACGAAAAAGATTACAATAAGTCAAGCTCTAGCACACAAAAGATTACAATAAGTCAAGTCAAGCTCTAGCACACAAAAAAGAAATAAGTCAAGTCAAACTCTAGCACGCAAAAAAGATTTCAATAAGTCGAGTAAAGCTCTAGCATACAAAAAAGATTACAATAAATCAAGTCAAGCTCTTGCACACAAAAAAGATTAAAATAAGTCAAGTCAAGCTCTAGCACACAAAAAGATTACAATAAGTCAAGTCAAGCTCTAACACACAAAAAAGATTACAATACTAAAAGCCGTACAATTCTTACAACGACTTCCTGTCCCGTTATTAAGATTAGTTTTGGCAAATGTGAGGTTATCATGCATTTGTCGAAACAGTCACGTAGTAACCACTATTAAATTTATAAAAAATATTCATTAGACGGTATACATTCAACGCTGTTAAAGGTATTAATATAGGACTAATGTTTAATTAAACGGTAGTTTATATCCGTTTTACGCAAACAAGTCATTAAACCACGTCTAGAATGGCTTCGATCAAAATACGCTGAACGACATTCGTCTATTTTAAGGGAATCTGGGTCGCAACTACGAGAGGTCGGTGACCCGCGCCATAAAAGTTTTCAACGTCCCATGCAATGGGAGAAACTAACCTGTGATTATGCACAGCGCAACCGTGCAATTAACACTAGAAAAACTCCCCTCCATATAGTGTTGCCATTACGAATTTATAAACCACAATTAATAACATAAAAGCTTCAATCAAGAATCCACCTGTTTTAAAAAAAACCTCTTAACTTTTTAATTTTAATAGAATTCTTATTAACAAACCCAAATAAACTTGTAATGCTAGTACTAGTAAATGGTTCACAATTCACGTGAGTCCAATTGAGGATACGAGCCTCACGACATCAGATCCCAAGCCTAATTCTCACCTACTGAGCTATTGCTAGCTTTAATTGAACGTTTATACAATTACTGTACGACGTTTAGACCTTTAACGCAAATCATATAGAAATTTATCCGTGGCCCTCGTCTAAAAAAATGAACGTTTCGCTCCTGCGCCTTTGGGTTTGTAAGGTTTATCTTTTTTATGGTATAGTTAGGCAAACGAGCAAGCAGGTTACCTAATGGTAACTTATCACCGCTGTCCATAGAAGTCTTTATTACTACTATACTGCAGATGCTACCTAGTACCTACCTAATGGAAAGGATGTGAATGATTGAGGGGTCTCCAAGTGATTCTCCCGATGACTCCAGGGATCTCTCGATCCCTGCACTCACAAAATGCAAATAACCGATATTATGTAAAGTGAGTGAGCGACTTTTCGAATCGAGACGACCTATCCATAGCATGGCTCTTTCAGTATAGTTAGTTTTTAATTCAATTATTTGATTATTAATTATAAATACAAATAGATTCTAAGCGCATAATAATGCGCTTAGAGACCTTATTTTTTAAAATATAATATTTAGATTTAAAGAATGAAAAATCATTTAATTTCGTGGCAAAGGTATATAAGTCTTTGTTTATTATAAATTTTCAAATTTTGAGTTACATCTAAAATTATAAAACAACAGCTCTTGCTCACGCATAACTATGAACCTTAAAAGCTTGGGATAATTAAAAAAGTACGAATACTTTTTTAATTATCCCAAGCTTTAGAAATGCAACTCGAGATAATAAGATGAAGGGTTTCAGTGTAATTTTAATGACTTCGTAGTTGGTGAAATCCTAAAAGGATTTTTTATACTAATACGTATGATTTAAATAAATTTGGAATATAGTTTTCTTGAATTTCTGGTTAAGAGTTTTATTAGAAATGAATTACAAACAAATGTTAAATATCAATACTGTAACTAAATATTTAAATATTCAATAATTTACGATTAATTTGGTATCATAGTGATTTCATACCAGAGTATATCATTTGCAGACTGTTCACGGTTAGTTCCACAGCAAATTGCAAATGTTTGATGTCAGAATAATAGTGAAAACATAGTATTCAATATTGTATAGACCTGCTGAGCTAATGTAATAGATTATGCTGTCGATCATTGCATCTTGAAATTGATCTTAAACTAGATGTGTCTCTCTTAGCTTCCCAAGAAGTTTCTAAACTTTCCACCTTGTAGCGGAAAGCTTAAACAAGGATCGTCGTTTCCTCTGTCCTGACCTGTAGCTGTATCCACTGTTTTGATTTGGGGCGATGTCTTATAAAATTAAATTTTCTTCGACATCAGAACAGTTTTATTGTTTGAAATATATTCCCGCTCCTCTCGCCTCGATCGTTGATGAATCATTAACACCCACCGCTAATGACACTAAACAAATTTTTTTTGTTTAGTTATTTATTTATTCTATTAATAATATCTTGTAACATAAAAGGGTTGCTTTGAACGGACAGTGACAGGTTCACTCACACAAAATATTAATAATAAAGCTTTTCTTATATATCTATGAATTAATCTTTAATTTTTAATGTAGCTTTCTCTACTCCATATTCTATATATAGTAGAAGAGGAAACTACTCTCGAAATTTAAGTGTATTTGATTGGTATATATCCTTCATATCCATTGCCGCAATATCCAGTTTATGTGGCCCAATCACCGATGGAGACGTCCAACTGGGTCACCCGGTCGATGGTAAATGTCACGCCAACAATTATGGTATTCAACTTTCAATTATATAAATGGGGTACAACACTCTATTTATATATTTAATTTTTGGAAAGAAAAGAACATTGAATTTCTAGATCATTGTATATCAGCGTTGTCATTGTCATTAATATAGCCTCCCTCAACATTGAGGAGTGTTACCCTAATCTTCATTCTTTGCGAGCGGAATAGTCGTTGAATGGTTTCTGCACATATCACTGTCCGACCATAGAGGTATTTGCTCCCAAAGTCGCCGCATACGACACTCACGAAAAGGAATAGGGTGATCTTTTTGCATGCCAGGAACCAAACAATATTTAAATCAATCCATCAATCGCATCAGTCCACAGCTTGCCATAGACCTCCCCCAAAAAGCCACAAACAGCATATTTACTTTTATACCATTTTTTATGGGATAGAGAGGCAGGCAGGAGGAGGAAAGCAATCAACGCCGCCTATAGACATCTGAAACACCCTCGTCATTGTCTGTACGTAAATGTAATGTGTCTCAAATGTATTGCTGGCCTTTGAGATAAGACTAGTCTTGTTTTTTGAAGGTTTCAATGTCATATATGTTCTTATTACAGACCGTTGTATTAGAGATTATGCGTTTCGGTCGCCTTAAGAATTTCCATCGCCTTTTCGAGCTTTTGCAGCGGAATACACTAAAAGCTCAAAATAATGTTCATATCTTACCTCCAATTTGTAGTGTAACACTAGTCTACTTACTTGGCCAGGGCTGCCAAATGTAGGAACAATCATTACGGTATCGATTCTTAAAATAATAGACGCTTGTACAATGTTACATCGGTCGGACGGATGGGACACGAATAAAAGGCAGTATACAGTATAAACCGATGTAACATTGTACAAGCGACTATTATTTTCAGTGTTCCTATTTAAATTTTACTTTGAAGCAATAAAAAGTCTAAAAATTTTCAGATAACGCTTGAATCTTTAGAGACTTTTGTGTTATATGTATTTTTTACAATTTTTAAAATTCATTAAATTAAGAAAATAATATGTTCGTCATTACAAAGTTATGTCGATCAGAAAAATTTACATCTGTCAAAAAGATCAAGCTAACTTGTACAGGGTATAGTGTCAGAGTTTTACGTGTTAATAACAAGGATGTTTATCTTCCTCTATTTTACAGAACAAAAATGTTATATGTTTGTGAAGTAGCGCCGGAAACAGATGGGTAGGAGCTCCCTCGTGTCGTAGGTTTAGTGTCGTTGCTCTAAGAATAAGGATAATTATGTTGCTTGTAACTTTGTCATCAAATAAGTAATGCAACATTTTGTTATAGTAATCTTGATCATCTAATTGGCACGGTATCATCGTTACTGTGCCAAAACACGAGTCAATGGTCGCGGGGTCGATTACCGCATCGAGATAAATATACGTATGACTTACAGGTATTTATTCCGACTCTGGGTGCCCCGTCTATCTACTGTATAAAAATCGTGGTGGATTAATAATGTCTATTCCTTCAAAAATGACGAGGATGGGCTCAGTGATAGGACGTTTATATCGACTATGAAATATCAAATCAAAGATAATTCTACACTATTTCATTGTAATTGATTCCAATGCCTTGCTTGATTCGAATTTTACAATAATTTTATGAATAAATAATAATAAGTTATTAGTTGACGACCAATTGCCTCGGTGGCAAGGCTGCCGCCTATGGACTTCATAGTCGCGGGTTCAAATATATGTATAGCCTACATATATTTATTCAGAGTTTGGTTATCTGGCCGATTTGCATTTGACAAGCGTGGTAGGTTAAAATCCGTACCTCCAGAAATGGGGAGACCTGCGCTAAGGAATGGGACATACATGTCTGAAAAAAAAAAGCAAAATAGTTTTCTATACATGGAAAGGCGTTGTTGGAATGTAAAAGTAATTGGAAAGTCCTTTACAAGTAGACATTCAATACTCTGGTGCTATACAAATGAAAAATATGTATGAAAGTTCTCAATCGTTAATTTTGTAATTTTATTCGGTTTAGTTCGCCGGTTAAGGGTAGCGGTGAGCTTGTATGAGGAGGGTGATGAGTGTGGATGAAGCAAAAAATGTGTGCTGGGATGATCTCTGCCTATTCCTACGGGAATCAGGTGTGATCATATATACGTGTGTTTTCCGATTAGTACAATAATTTATTAAATATTACAATTTTTATTTGAAACTGTTGTAAAATGATATTTAAATAAATATTGAAAAATAAAACAACAAATCGGTTTTAGTTTATTACTTGTTCTCGACTTGGTTGCAAGGTTGCTTGCTACTCTTACGCAATTCACGCTGTTAAGATTACACAGCTGGTGTACCAGTGGCTGTGTGCATTCGGTATGACGCTGTTGTGTAAACTCAACCGACTGTGAAATATCTCGGTCACACCACCTACTAGGCAACTTGCGTCCGCCTCACAAACCACTGTTTACTTAACGCCTACTTACATTTGCCGGTCGAGGCGATAAGGTATCCTTTGGCATTCCAACATGAAAGCTCTCACAGACAATAACTTGAGATAAACGGTTAATACAATCGATAGCGGTTAATTTTGTTATGGTATCCTAAACATTTGCCTACTTTTATCCTACTATAAGGATGTGAATAATGGGAAGGAAAGAAGAATTTAAATGGAAGATATAGAAGGAAATTTAGGAAGGGGAAGAGAGGCTTCTGGATCATTGTAATCGTAGAGTTCGTTGCATTGTGTTTGAAAAAATGATTCACATCAATAGTTCATTGCTTTGTATTATATTAGAAGTGATAGAGTCACGCTGCAGACGAATACTTTGTCAAGAATGGCATATTATTTGTCTGTAGCATGAATGGGCCGGCTCGCCCGGGGAAGTACCACACTCCCGCAGAAAACCGGCGTCTGAGTGGTAGCTTAGCTTACCGCGATTCGTACGGTGAGCGGTCTGAGTTCCGGAGGCCCAACACCCTCCCCCTCCCCTTCCCCCTCCCACTCCCATAATGTCACTTTCCTTTAAGGCCTGCAACGCTTTTGCACTGCCTGTAGCGCTGCGGATGTTTATGGGCGGCGTTGATTGCTTTTCATCAGGTGACACGCCTGCTCGTTAGCCCTCCACCCCATAAAAAAAAATTATAAAGATAGTGCGAAAGCTCTTACCACTTCTAACATTTCTTTTCGAATTTCAGACCGATTGTAGACAAAAGAGACTTCCTTAGCAAAAAATAACTTCAGTTCGATCAATCGGTTAGAGAACCCAATTAGGTTACCGCAAATGACCTTTACAACTTAATAATGCTGATGTATTATTCGTTCGACCTTTCTTTCGACTGACGCAAAGTTCAACAGCGAGAGATAAAGAAAACAGTTTAAACAATACAGTTTTATCTAACAAACTGCCTGATGTTATCCGGCGTGTACCAAAGAAATCACTTCATATTATATACAAGTGTTTTATTTCTATATACTTTATTATTCTATATGGACAGACAATTTTTTTTTATGGGATAGGAGGGCAAACGAGCAAGTTGTGTCGCCTGATGGCAAGCAATCAACGCCGCCCATAGACAACCGCGACACCGCAGGAAGCGTTGCCGGCCTTTTAGGTATGTTTTTTGAAGGTTCCAATGTCGTATAGGTTCGGAAAGACAGCCGAGGGTAGCAGGTTCCACAAACTGGTGGTGCGTGGAAAGAAGTTACGAGAGAAACGCACTGTAGTTGATCGCCACTCATCCAGATGGTGGGGATGGAATTTTCCTTTACAAATGTTTATTTATTATGTGGACACAAAATACATTTAATTTATTAATATAAAGAAAATAATTAATAATAAAGAAAAAGTGAAACGAGCAAAAACTTGTAGAATCAGAAGTTAGGTTTATAAAAAAATAAATACATACAAAAAAATTGCAGTCTACATTGTGAATACAAATTGGCTTGGCTAAGTTAAAGGTATATATAGTAGACTCTACGGAAGACAACCGAAAAGTGATGGATTTCCGCAAAGTAACGCCTGACTCCATTAATAATGTATGAACGATACTATTAGGAATTTAATTTTTCATAGGATTGCTAGGTTCTAAAACGAGGAACTTTCCGTTTTCAACAAAAGCTTTATGCCGTTTTTACAAAACTGAAACGTTTTTATTCTGTCACTCCTCTTTTTGTGACTATACAATGCATACAGCAGGGCGTCAAAAGATGCTAGTGCGCTTCTGTATAAAACTGTAGGAGTCGACTCGTCCTTTGTTCCACGTCAAATTTAATTGCACACTTGCAACAGTCGCAATATCAATCATTGATATGAAGTTCCATTCATATCTTTTCAAAGGCCTTGCTTTTGTTATGGTTGATAATGTTCACTGTCACTTCTTTGTTTATATTTTCATTGCATCGCTCAGAGTTCGCAGAAACAATAACGTATAGCTTTTTTTTGTCCGGGGAAGTACCGCACTCTAAAAGAACGATATATGACAACATAAGGTATAATTATATTGTTATCATAGTCGTAGTAGATTTGTTATTGCACTATGTACGTACGGTGAGGGTTTCTTACTATATACTACTAGTGGTAGTCACCCACTAGTAGTATATAGTAAGTACCGTACGTACATAGTGCAATAATAAATCTACTACGACTATGATAACAATATAATAATACTTACTCTTACCTATCTATTCTTTTAATTAATGTTTCTTATTATATTATTTTTCTTACAAACATTATACGTCCCATTGCTTGACACCGCCTCCCTATTTCTGTAGTAATAACCATGAACCCACCACGCTTGTCCAAAATGACTTGGCAGGGTAATAAATGCCTGTAGTCCATATATATATTTAGACTTGGGCGGTTTTTCCGAATCGATACGATATTGGCACCTTCAAAAAACAAGTCTTACTAAACGTACTTAAAAGGCCGGTAACGCTTACGTGACTCCTGTGGTGTCGCAGATGTCTATGGGCGGCGTTGACTGCTTTCCATGGGGTGACACGCTCGTTTGCTCTCCTATACAATAAAAAGAAAGTCCAATGAGGGAATCGAACCTTCGCGGACTCCGTGATTCCAAAAGTACCGCTTTTCCTTCGCCATTTAGGTGTCTTATTGAATTATAATTTTCAATATATATTTTTAATTGAATTAGTAGTAAATTATATTGTACTATCTTTTAAGGTAGAACCTCACTATGAAATTGTGGTAAAAGCTTGATAATTGGCGAACTGATGTTTGACAAAATAAATGTACTTACTTCCTTATGTTGAAAAATAAAGAATTTGTTTTCTAAGAAACATATTTTAACGCATGTTAAAATTTAATATCTAACGTTGTACGTTATTGTGAAGTTCTGAAATGGCGACACTAAAACGGAGTGGTGAGGTCAACTCGCGCGTTTATACCAATTAACCTTCATTGTGCGTAATTGAGAGAATTAGGAGCTAAGGTAAATGTTGCTGAATAGCTCGCTCCGTAATGGATAAACCTTGTCGCGCACTAACAACTTTTGTTCCAACGCTACTAAATAAATATTATTTAAATTAAAAGCAGAGAGTTCTTGATGTGTGTCATCCCTTTGTTTGTTGCATGTTTGATGAGCACATTACACGACGCGATGTGTCATTAAAGAACAACGATATTACTATTATTCCGTACCACGTGTACCATAAATGGTACACGGCGATTCAGTGTATAAAAATTGTTATGCGATAATATATGAATCTTCAGTCAAAATATCAAATGGCCTTACTTTGCTTCTCTCTCTCTTAATATTTAATAAGGTTTACATTTGAATATTTTATGAATTAATTAGAACTCCTGTTAATGGTTTATAAAAAAAAAATCAACGTTACTGACTTATATCAATCTGCGGGATAAGTCCAAAATTTTTTTTTGGTGTAGTTGAAGCTATTCATATATCACAGACAATGTAATCGTAATTGGAATCAGCTAGGAGAACGGTATTACATAATATAATAGGATGTATCTATAGAATATATGCGCGGCGCCAACGAGCGTGTTAGTGGGTGTGGCTGGCATTTCGATTAACCAATATTTCGGACGACCGTTGGCCCAATGATACGGGAGTCGATGGTCGCAGGTTCGATCTCTGTATTGGAATAAATATATGTATGGCCTACAGATATTTATTGACTCTGAATACCCCGCTATTCGCATTGGACAAGCGGGGTGGGTTAAAGAGTGGCTAAATTGGTTGCATAAAAATGGGTTTTTGTCCAATAAGTAATAATATTGAAAACGTATAAAATAGTTAGTTTTGATATATGTATTTGTTGTATATTTGCCTTATTCAAAAAGATCGCAGCAGATGGAGATCTGTGGTCTTTGCCTACCACTACGGGAAACAGGCGTGATGATATGTATGTACGATCAAGATCAGTTCTCAAGAAACGCCAGGTCAAAAGTACCCTTAACCGAGGAGCTTGTATGAAGAGAGTGCAGCAAAAAAGTATACCGGTAGCTCAGTAGAGAAACAGGCGGTTCTTCTTTATGTATATTTGTATGATCAAAATGTATTCGTTAAAGTATTATGACTTCAGATCTATTTTTGATTCATAATACAATACGAATCATGTTTTCGTTCGGCCCACGTTTACAATATATGATACTTTACTAATTTAGAACTGTTCAAATAACTAAACACTGGAGCGCGTTTATAATGATTTGCTATTGAAGTGTTCACGCGCGTGGTATATTTTCGGTGTACACGGTGCGTTCCCCCCGCCGACGACGGACGTGTTTGCTAAATCGTTTAGCACTGCTATACTCGAAGACATGAGTTTTTTTGTAATCAGGCAATACAACCTGTAGGTAAGCGACGCACTATAATTAACCCTTATCAGTCGCTAGCTTTTTATACGTGATTCTCGCTAGGTTGTAGCTACAGATACAGTTTTCATTGACTTTATTCATTTTTGGGCTCAATATATTAGAAAATAATTGGAAAAGGCAATGATATATAACTGGAGATGACAATTGCTTTGTTACGGATATTTAACTAATAAGGCAATAGTGCCTGCATTACACAGTCTCGTTGTGTCACCTCCCACGTGACTTACATGGCTCACGTGACAACAGTACTTTGTCCCGCAGCGACAAAGTACTGTTGTCACGTGAGAGGTGACTTACGACTGAGAAGGATTAATAAAATTTTGGTTAGGTGATAGCGCAGTAGTTCGCGTAGTTCGCGCTTAGTCACAGTCCGGTACCATATTGTTAAGTTCTATTCCTTATAACTGATCCTCCGAGTCGGATCTGAACCAACTACTTATCAGATCCATAAGTAGTTGGTTCAGATCAAGCATCATTAAACTCACTCAGAATTAAGGAGTGTTGTCGTAATGTCCAATCTTAGCCGGCGTATTGGTGATCGTAGATCGGATTTTATCACTCGAGTAGTCATCGACGCAACTACGAGGGGAGTTAGAACGCGGCATATGTTAGATAAATTGCCAATTCAGATGCCCTCCGCGCGCGGACCGGCGCAGGTTTGTTCGGATTTTGAATTTTTTTTTCAGCAGAACAGGCAGACGAGTATGCGAGTTACTTGGGGGTAAATGATCACCGCCGGCCATAGATATCCACAACGTCAGTGGCGTCGCAGCGAGCGGCCTGTAGAGAGCACATACATTACACACATACAGTATTTAAAATATGCAGCCACGCGTGTTGTAGTTTCATCAATCATTGGCCACCTTCAAAAATGAGGTATACTTGTATTGCTGTAAGCCTTACGCTTGGCCTACGTATTGGGGATCGCTGTCCACTCAAGTGGACGCCTGAAGACGGGGTCTGGTATATGCTGCCATATTCGAGACTCCGGCAACGCAGAATTTTTTAAATCTTATCGTTAAATTTAAATAAAGACCAAGGTCGTTGTTATATGTGTATAATATATTTACACGCTTTGCTTATATTTTTGCTAAAAGCTGATGTTTATGTTTTTCCATTTTAACGTTCTACAACTCTACTCACACGTACGTTTATAAACAAACATAACTCTCAATACGTTCAATGGTTGTAGTCATGCTTCGTAAGCAATAAGTCGCCTCGATCGAAGTTTTCTTTTATGGGGACAGGAGGGCAAACGAGCAAGCGTGCCGCCTGATGGAAAGCAATCAACGCTACCCATAGACACGCGCGACACCGCAGGAGTTACGGAAGCGTAGCCGGTCTTTTGGGTATGTATGGGCTTGTTTTTTGAAGGTGCCGAGGTCGTCGTATCGCTTCGGAAAGACCGCCGAAGGTAGCTGGTTCGAGTGGTGGTGCGTGAAATGAAGTTTCGAGAAAAGCGCACCGTGGTAGAACGCCACTCATCCAGATGGTGGGGATGAAACTTTTCTTTACGGCGAGTTGTGCGGTTGTGGAATTCGGTAGCGGGAAGTATATTAGTATCATACACACTCGAAATATAGGTGTTGAGTGATATTTATTTTATAGCAGAGCAGGCATACGAACATGCAGGTCACCTAGAGGTGATGGTGATCACCGCCGCCCATAGACATCTGCAACGGCCAACTAGCTATCCAGGTGATGGGGATGGAATCTATTTGGGGCGCGTAGTCCGATGGTGTTTAGCATTTTTTCCGTGTAACTCCATTTCGTATGGGTTGTCTAGGGATTTGTAGCTCTACCCCCACTTTCTTTACGTAAGATATACGAGTGTTTATATTTTAGAGCTCACTTAGGATTTTTCCATGGATTCTTTTTATGGAATTCTATTTTAGCTAAAATAACAAACAATACATATAGCGTTAGTTGTTAACTTTATTAACATTAGATTGCCATAAAAAAATTATGATTAATTTCTTAGAATTTGAGACTACATACAGTTGTATATACAGTTTACATATGTAGTGTTCAACTTAATTAATACTACCCAAAGAAGTAATTTTGAGACTAGAGAGTACGCAGTCTCAAAATTCCAAGAAACTATATCATTTATATATTATTTTAAATGAAATTAAAAAGCATTCAAAATGACTTCTTTGGGTAATCTAGTGTTAGTAAAGATAACAAAGGGTCAAGCTAAACGAAATGAGGTGTTACGCAACGGTAAGAAGATTAAAATAACGTACAGGAACACACTCATAAATGTCAGCGGCGTAAGCGAACCGATGGTATCTTCGATCTCCTGTCCCCGTCCAGCCAGCCCCGCTCGGCAGCAGGATATGAGGTCATCCTATCATAACGCCCCTCCCACAAACTGGCTCCTCCGACAGACAGTTTGTGTTCCATATTGATACCTCGCCCGTCCTTGATAAAGTTAGTTACACGTAGTCATATGTTGATTCGATTGTTCCATATTTTTTCGAATTTTACAATAATAATGTCGTTTATTTTAAACTTCATTTATTAAAGTATCAACTGATAATGTTTTAAAATGTTAGAGGTCAAACTGTACCAAGATAACGACTTGCCTTTATGTATCTCCATTGCATTAAAACAATTCAGTGTTTATAAATTGAATCATTCAACTTCGAAATTGGTTTTCCTTCTATATTATATATGACTAGCCTTTGCCCGCGGCTTCGCTCGCGTGGAATTTTGTCTGCCACATTAAGTTTCGTGACAGATCATTTTAAATAAATATATATATTTTTTTACTTCATTTATGGTTCACAATTTTGGTCATAGTGTTTTCCACATAAAAAGTAGATATATGCTGTCGCGGACTTTTATTTAGAACTATTCAAGACAACCAATCCTACGGTACATCATCTTGTAACTATATATCTTATAACATCTCTGTGTAACTCCAATGGTTTAAGCAGCGCACGCCAAGATAGCTCTCCAGAGGCCAGATTTTTTCCGACTTAATTGACATGTATCGTTATATTATGACCAAAACAATTACATAAAATCATGACAAATTGTAGCCTATATGTTATTCCGACGTATAACCTATATTACTGTAAAGTTTCATTCAAATCCGTCCGGTAGTTTTTTCGTGAAAGAGTAACAAATTACGAAACGAATTAGTAGAATAATAAGAGACAATATATTAACAATTTGAAAACCACGTACGGTGACGCAGGTGAATTCCACTAGGTAAAATAAACTGAATTTCTGATGTCATTTGATTTTAAGACTATGGTATATACTATATAAATTGATTTATTACGTTGTTTATAGCTGGTCGGGCGGGTAAGTACCAAGTTTTCAACGAATATCGGCTTTAATTTTTAGCATATTTTTATTATCTCGTTTCGAACGATGATCCGTCCAGGGATCCGGAGTCTCTCTACACCCCTTCCTTCTTCTTCCAATTCTATTCCACTTTCTTTATTTTTTCTTCTATAACATCCTTAATCCTAAGGTAGGCAATACATCTCCAGTGCCGATGGTGTTCTAAATGTCGACGAGTGGTGATTATTTACCACCAAGTGATCCCTCCACTCATTTGCGTCTCTCTTCTATAAAAAAGGTAGTCGTTACGGTTGGTTAGTGGTACATATTCCTGGTGATACCATAAAGAGACTTGAATGCTAGAGTATAGCGCACAATTATCGCAACTGCGAGGTGACGATTAAGGGGGAAGTAGGTTCAGTATAAAATCAACTTTATAGCGATAATAGTACAGTCCATTTTGATACAGTTATTGTACAAACATCTTATATAAAAATCCGAATTTTTTTGGTTCTACTCAATTGCTAGATCATGTTTTATGTTTGTCACAGTTATGTGAGACGCTAAGGATTACGGACAATAGCTCATAGTCATAGTGAGACATTTAAAAAGTTCACAAAGTCTGGTTTACTAACCGACTCTTTCGGGGTTCAATAGGGCTTTAGAATTGTGTGCATACTTTTCAACAACGTACACAACTTGTTTCGCCTCAACACTTAGTATAGTCCTAGACCTGGTTGAGATTCTTCTCTAGAGTCTTATACATCTTGAGATGCCTAATTTTGTTGTCTAGATAATGGATTTCTGCAAAGTAACGCCCAACACCATCGTTGACCTTTGTTTCGTATGTTATTAGAATAGATTATGTATTGTACCCCGTGTTTGTTCCGGGTACCGATTACCATTTCTGGATAGCCTTAGCCGATGACAATGGCGATTCGCTCACCATGAGACTAATTAGTATATACCAGCATTATATCATTTGATCATTATATTTAATTTGCGATCGTTTTGCTCAACAAATAAGGTTTGATGTGTTAGCCGAAGGTTCCGATTTAAAATATCAGTCGAAATTAAATGTATGTATAATATTCAAAATATTTATCTAGACATATTATTCATCATCATCAACAGCCTGCGGCAGTACACTGCTGGATATAGGCCTTGCCCAAGAAACGCCACCTTACCCTAGCTAGGACCTAGCCCTGCTTCACGCATCCAGTGTCTGCCAGCCGTTCTGCGCAAATCTTCGCACCATCTAGCCGGGGGGCGTCGCATACTACGTTTGCCAAGACGCAGTTTTCACTCCAGCAAACGTGACCATCCCAATGCCACTTCACTTTACTAATTCGAAATTAATTAATTTTAATTTATTCTTGGCTACAACTATGTATACATATAGTTCATAGTTTAATTTCTATATTGGTTGTAACTTCATTGTGGTTCTGCTCTTCAATTATTAAGATTGATTTAAGACGGCCAATGGAAGCCAGACGTAATTTCGGTCGATAATATTTTCTATTTTCTCAGTCGGATCGATGAGAAACGCTGAAATATTAATATGATGATCGCCTTTAATTATAAACTTCAATATAATTTCCATTAAATTGCGTCATGTCAGTCAGTAAAATACGAGATAGTGTGTCAAAATATTTATACAATTAACTTATGTTTTTTATATAGTTTTTAAGCTGTTTTTATATTGTATAAAAATCCGGATTTTCGGAATAGAAAAGACTAGATTTTCAAAAGTAGAGACTTTTTATTTACATTATTATATTATATGTTGTACCTATAACAAATAAAGAAAAATAAATTAAAAAGTATTTTTTTTTAAATAATGTGCTATCAATTTAAAAATATTAAAAATGTTATCACTCGTTATTAGTCGGTCACTTTTGTTTACAACACACCTAGAAGTCTTGTAATGATTACTCTACTAATTAAGATTATCTACAATAGTAAAGTAATCATTATAAAACTTAAAACTAACCAAAACTAGCGTAAAAAATTAACAAAAAACAGTTTGTGTTTTGTATGTTTTTTGTTTATAATAAAACAAAAACCACTTGTTTTGCGACATGACAATTAGAATTCACTCGCCCGTAACCTGCCCCTTCCGTTACTATGGGAGATCATTATCATCAACAATGTAGCCGGTGATAAATAAACCCTTGGTACTCCAAGCATTTTTCTATTGATTGTGGGGAAATCGCTTTATAATTGGTTAATCAATATTTTCACATATTTTATTTTTTTGATATGGAATTACATTAATTTGTTAAAAGACAGTGAGAGAGAGTTGAAATTAATAATACCGTTTGAGTTGACACAAGGAATAGCACGGTGAGTGAGACTCGCCGGTGGAGTGCAAAGAGTTAAGCTATTAAAATTATAAAATTCTACTTAAATGATAACGCTAAAATCTCTTATGAATCCCGCATTAAATTTTCTAAAGGAGTGGCTGTAAATTGTTTGTATAAGGGAAAATCGTTCTCCTTTATCAAACGCTAAATCGCTCCTTTTGTCTAAATTATTAGTGTTAAAATATTTTTCAAATTGTTTTGTTTTTTAATCTAAGATAACATATAAACAAACGAATTTAGATTCGTTTAATATATTTTTAATTTCATTTATATTTAATGTATCTCCAAAATCGCCGAAGACTCGATGAAATTACATTTTAGAATTGATGTTGGCGTAATGATTTTAATATGTATTGCTATTAACGAAGAAGGATACAAGTATATTATTAACCTTTAGAGTGCCAATGATCGTACGCTATCGCGCTCGTCGGCATTGTTACTAAATTTCTAACTAGCGCGATAGCGTTCGCGAAATAAGTTTCTAATTTATATTTTAATTTTGAGTGGTAAGGATTGGCTCAGTGGCGGGGCCCTCCGTCCGCGGAGTCAATGGTCGCGGGTTCGATTCCCGCATCGAATTAAATATTTATATGGATTTATAAATGTTTATTCCGAGTCTAGTAACCCCCCCAATCCGCATTTCCTTTCCTGCCCCTTCCTTTCTTCACTATCCTTTCCCTCCCTCTCCGCCAATTCACGGTCTGCCGTGCCAATGGATGCGTGGCTAGGGGCGAGCCTAAGTCGCAAGCGTGCTGATCGTCCCGGGGTCGGGCTCCCCCGGGGACTATGGTGCCTTACCTCAGCATGCAGGGCTCTGCTGGGGCTGACCTCCATCCTCCCATGCGGCTCGTGGGATTCACTAAGACGAATTTAATATACCTAATTTGTCGAAAAATGACGGCGACGTGGTTCGCCACCCGTCACGTCCTGATTCTCACGAGGGCGAAAAGCGACCAATGACGTTTCGCTGCGATGAATGGCAGCGGATGGAGCTCTTTTGGTCACTGCCAACCACTGCGGGGCATAGGCGTGAATATATATAAAAAAGGGATAATAGTGATGATTACAATTATTTTGCTGATACGATGATGTTTGAAATGGGCACCACACGGAGGTCAACTATTTGTGACGAGGGTAAATGACATCAAAAACAAAATATTTCTGAAAGAAAAACAAAAGTATTTATGAGTGAAAAACAATGGCACTAAAAGGGTTAATAAATATATAAAATGAGGCCTAAACTGACCTATTAGTCTGTTTCCATTGATAAAAGCCGTAAACGGACACGGATGACGGATGACAGTTGCTCGACTAGATAAGCTGAACATTTAAAGGAATGCTATACATATTTCAGGATATTATACTCCCACTTATACCGTCTATAAATATAGCCAGCCAGCGGTTCTAAACCACCGTGTCGCGACACATTGGTGTGTCACAAGTCAGGTGTGTCGCGACTAGCGAAGTTTAAAAATACGATATTTGAATCTATTTTTTACTTTGTGTTCTTACGCAATAAAAAATACATTCAATAGATTAATGATGTGTAATTTAATAAATGTACCTATCACTTTATACAATGAACCTAAACCTTCACTTCAACTAACAAAAAATTAGCATGTTAATGTGTAAGTGTCGCGAATTTGCAAAGAGCATATTAGTACGTCGCTGAGTGAAAAAAAGTTGAGAAGAGCTGTTCTAGACAATAAACCAACAATATAACAAACCCAAGAATGTACACACACGGCTGCAGTTGTTATTTATTTCGGCTATTTGGAAAGTAGGCACTGTTTATTGCAATATAGTGACGTATGTATTGTTATCGACGTAAATGTTTGTTTAACAAATGTACGGATAGTGTTACACGAATGTAATATTCGAGTGAAAGCTGGCGCCCCGTTCGGGCGAGATTAAAAATATACACAAACGGTTCGCGACCTCGATACGGAACCATCTGTTTGCTTGTTGTGCAATCCTCGCTACCAGCGACCGGCTCTTACAACTTGCCATATCGTGTTTAATTACTCGTACACGTTGGTCTTTTGTGTTTTTATTTATTTAAAGTTTTTTTTTATGGGATAGAAAGGCAAACGAGCAAGCGTGTTACCTGATGGAGAGCAATGAACGCCGGTCATAGACATCCGCAACGCCATAGGCAGTGCGGAAGTGTAGCCGACCTTTAAGAAAAGTAACATTATGGAAGTGGGAGGAAGAAGGGGAGGGGGAGGGTGCTGGGCCTGCGGAGCTTAGGCCGATCAGCGTGCGAAGCGCGGTAGCTAAGCTACAACTCTGACGCCGGTTTTCTGTGAGAGTGTGGTACTTCTCCGGGCGAGCCGGCTCACTCATGCCACAGATAAATAATATACCATTCTTGATAAAGTATTCGTCTGTAACTTGATCAACTGATGGAATCCAATCAACGCTTTCTAATTTTAATCCTTACTCCTACATCAATAACAAGGAATACTCGACCTATAACTTAATATAAATATGATCGAATATTCCTTATTTATAAGTAGTGTTTGGGGTTGAAATCCTAATTTTGTCACCGGACCGGACTGGTTTTGAATGTATAAAGGACACATTCAAAGCCAGAAACCAGCTTTATAGGTCCGTTGCCCTTCTTTGGAAAAATTTAGGTTAATTGGAAGGAAAGTTAGGAAAGCGAGTGGGAAGGTATATAACTAAAATGATGCGAACTCTGAAATAAATTAATAGTAATCGCCTTTTACACGTTCCTGCTTATTCTCAAACGGAAAAAAATCCCAATTTAGTTTTGCATTGGAGAAAAAGACTCTGTATAAGTACAGCATTCTCACAATTTTATTTATTTATTTAAATATTACGAATTGTACCTGGTATGTACTACGATTCCATGTAAAAAAGGACAAATAAGATTTTTTTGACCAGGAACCTTCGCGAGGCGTATACATAATAAATCACCAAAGTTTCATCAAAATCGAATGAACGGTTGAATGAATACCTTGATGGAATCGTTGTTCAATGTCCATATTTATTAAATGGAATGGAAAAGAAAAGTAAAACTCGTGAAAGTTATAGGTATTGTTTACGGTAATCTTAAAAGGCGGTATGTGAGTTAATCATTAATAAATACATCCATTGTTTAGACATTACAATATTGTAGGTTATTAATGGAGTCAGGCGTTACTTTGCGGAAATCCATCACTATATGGACAGTCAAAAGGCGGTCAAAAGGCGGTGTTGTGTATAGTGGTTGGTGGGTGGAGAATTGATGGCCGATTTTTGATAAGTTTTTGGTTTAAGTTCCAAATAAATCCACTTAACCCGGCGGAAAAACACACATTATTAATTTTCTGTTATTGTTTTGCTTGTCGCGGATCTTAGCTAAGTAAAACTTTTGACTGTCCAATATTGTAGGTATTCAAACGACGCTTTCTTTTATTGGATAGGAAGGCAAACGAGCAGGTGTGTCACTTGATGGAAAACAATCAACGCCGCCCACAGACTACCGCAGCGCCAGAGGCAGTGCGGAAGCGTTGCCGACCTTTGTAATATTTGGCATTTAATATTGGGCAAATAATGTATTTGCACAGATGGGAAGTCATACTTATTATGCGTATGAGTCGCGAAAATAAATTCAAAAATATCCTTGTACTGTTATAAAATTTAACCGAAAAAGTTCGTCGAAGTATACAATAATAAAAGGTAAGTCTGTAATTGAAACAGTTCAGCTTTTACCACCATTTTGTAATGAGATTCCTGGACTGGACGGAAAAGAAACGACGAAAGAAACTCCTCAGTTATCTCTTTTTTTGTATTTTTCCGTTTAACAATGCACTAATGTTTATAAATTATAAATAGTAATTTAACTTTATTATTATATTTGATTTTAATTATTAAATATTTGGGATGCATCCTAAAAATATCTTCACGAGTTTTTAACCCAACGGTAAAAGTACAACTAAATTACAAACAAGTACGTGACGCGCAACCAAAGAGCACAAATAGCAGTTTGCTTTGTATAGTACGTAAGAACGACTTTAAAACTTTACCCCGTTATTTGGGTTACGCTAATAGTATTCTCATGTTAGTGAACAATACACATTACACATTAAAGGCTATGGGATTGTAAAAAGTATAAATGTTTCGACTTTTTACAGTGTCGTATACATTCAACCCGACTAGTCTTGTAAAAAGTAGATGTGTTTCTATTTTTTACATGGTGAAAGACACCAAGCCGCGACGACTAGTCTTGTAAAAAGTTGAAATGTTTCTACTTTTTATAGTGTCATATACATACATTCAACCCGACTAGTCTTGTAAAAAGTAGATGTGTTTCTACTTTTTACATTGTCATAGACAACCAAGCCGACTATTATCGTAAAATTAGAAATGTTTCTACTTTTTATAGTGTCATATACATACATTCAACCCGACTAGTCTTATAAAAAGTAGATGTGTTTCTACTTTTTACATTGTCATAGACAACCAAGCCGACTATTATCGTAAAAGTAGAAATGTTCTTACTTTTTCATTTAACGTTCGTTTCATAGTCGTGTCATATACGTTCAAGCCGGTCGGTTTAACTAGGTATTGCTCTACACGTATTGGCTCGTTTCTTCTGTAGAATCAGCTTGAAAAGCTGTAATGCAGTCTGACTGAGCAACGCAGGTCCTGGGCGACTATTTACAGCCTTAACTCTGTTCCAAGTGGCGTAACGTTTTTTGAGAGGTCACTCTACCCATAAGAGAGCGTTGCCTGTACCCATATTATCCAAGAAAATCCTGACATTCATTATTAAGCTGAGTTGAATTGGTCAGCAAGAATTCTTATAACATTAAGCATTGGTAATATTAAAAAAAAGGAACAAGCGGATATTTAGACGCTCATCCGCTTCACGCGATTATAATTTTTATTTAAATTCCATATCATATTATTGTGAGCATTGTTTCCTGTAATTCAATTCTAATATCATTGTGGTTTAGTTTTTTATATAATGATATGTATAAAGTAGAATGACATTCAAGATAACAGGCGACTTTGTGGCTCCCTTAATCAACTGCTTCACATACATCTTTTGAATATAATATAAATTATGTAGAACTATGCGTGCTATAATATTCTACTCTATAGTATAGGATAGTATCATCATCAACAACCTGTGGCAGTAAACTGCCAGACATTGACTTACCCTTATTGTTATTGTTTTTTTTTTAATTATATTATATATTTCTTATTAATTTTATATTATAAAATTGAACAAATAAAATTAAATTTTTTAAATTTAATTTTATCTGTTCAATTTTATAATATTTAATTATTACATTAGTTATCCTATTGTTGTTAAAGAGTTATAGTCCGGGCGTTGTTAAGTTTATGTTATATCGTATTATTTAAGACTGTAACTTGTTTTTGGTGTACAATAAAGAATATATCTATGTACTTAAACTTCATACTCATAATAATTGTTTTGTTCACAGTTGTTCGGCCTGGCCGTTATCGGCATAGGCGTGGCAGTGCTGCTCAATTGGACGGTGATGAGGGATGAGCTGCAGAGTCATTTGACCGTCGCACCATGGGTGTTTATCGTCATAGGTGCCATCATGTTTATCATCGCTTTCTTCGGTTGTTGTGGTGCCATCCGCGAGAGCCACTGCATGGTGGTTACGGTGAGTCATGATGATGGTGAACTTTTAGCGAAATATTATCTCCACACCCAAACAAAGTTACCGTTTTTAAACCTACAATAAGCCAGTATTCAGTTGATAATTTAAATATATAAGTTCATAAATCTTATAACCAGTAACTAAGTATTCATGCGTTCAGGACTGGGTTTTGATTTTTTAAAATAACCATTATTTTAACGTTCAGTAGAACTTCTACGAAATGCCATCGGAATGTAACAATGTACTAAACAGGGAAAATATTTTGTAAATTAGCACACACACACATATACATACACAACAATCGTCGCAGGTCGTGCTAACTCGTTCGCCGTCAGACTTTTAAGAATGTCAATTGTTAAAACCAACAAAGGTAGGGTTCGCTCTCTAAAGGAAAAGCGGCTTTCGCTCCAATGACTGTTCATCACGTATTCTACGTCCGTAGAATAGTAGATAGATACAATATAGTGTGGACAAAACAAATCGATCCATGGTAACTTGCTTCTGAGCCAATAATTCAAATGCTAGCTGCAAATGTTTTAGAAACAAAAATTAGTTTTTTTTGTTCCTGAATGTAACTTGTTTATATCTGTTTTGTCTCGCATTGTATTCGAATTCTCCTCCGATCGTGTAGAAAATATCTAATAGAATATCGCTCTATTGGATAAATGTGGATTCGGACGGAATAGTATCTTCCTTGTTTGCGACTAAAGCAAATTATTTATAAATCTATGATTATTTTTTATTCAGTTGAATTTTATACATTTACAGTTTATGCCTTTAGTCAAGAAAGCTACCGTTTTTAAATATCATTTGTTTTTGTTTAACTTTGCATTTAAACAATGTAACAGATTAAGCACATCCTTGTATGGAGAGAGATTAAAACATGAGATAATGAAGCGTACATATTATTACATAATCAAAGTTTCATTTTATCGTAAAGACTTCCATCATTAGGGTTAAAGTTATGTAAGTTTATGTTCCAAAAACAACTACTCAAAAGCTGTCAGAATTTGCGTACTAAGTATGCAATTTTGGACGGTAGTTGTTTATAGAACGAAAAACATGTGGCATGCATACATAATGTAACAAACCGGTTATTATGACCAGTTGCCTATAACTCGTGATTGGAATATGCTGTGCTTTTTCTTGGTTATTTAATACCGATACGAGATGTCGGGCTCTGTATTCTTCAATTCTTTCAGCGTACAATCTTGAGTAGATACCGCCTCTTGGCAAACGTAGTGTGGGATGCCACCCGGCTAGATGGTGCGACGATCAGCGCAGGTCGGTTGGCAGAAACTGGGTACCGAAGATTGGGCTAGTCGGCGCTTCTTGGGAGACACCTACGTCCAGCTTTGGACTGTTATGGGCTGTTGATTCATTGAGTGTACAGTCTTCCCTTCTAAAAGAGTCTAGATTTTGAGTTATATATTTTCAGCAAAAAATTTCCTCACAATATTTTCTTTCAAAAATACTTTTCTATGTTTCGGTGTCTCTTTTAAAAATACCGCAAATTATTTTATTTTTATTTTTTTTTCAGTACGCCATCTTCCTGCTGATAATTATCATCGTTCAAGTGGTCCTGGCTATCTTGATGTTCACGTACGGCGAAACAATGAAGGAGGCTCTCGTGAAGACGGTTAACGGCATCTTCGACAAGAGGGCCAGCGACCCGGCAGCCAGCACCGTCTTCAACAATATCCAAGAACAGGTAAAATCACTGCTTTTTCTGGAAGGGATAGGTGAATAAGTACACGTGTGTCATCTCCAAATTATTTTTGATACATACAAATATAGAGCTTGCTTTATTCGATAACGCAATTGCTTAGACATACATATCATCACGCCTATTTCCCGTAGGGGTCGGCAGAGACCATAGATGTGCTTCGATCTTGGCAAACTTAGTCTTCGTTATTATAGTATCCATCTAAGCCTAAAACGGATACTATAATAACGAAATTGGCTAAGGAATTTAGGGATCTGTATTACTATAGACTGTAATCATTAGACTGCTTCTATATCATAATCTCATAGTACAAATTCATATTTTTGTCTTAAACTGAGCTATTATACTTACGGTAGTTTCTTTTAATTAAGTCCGGTAATGCTTCTGCAATGTCTCTGATATTGCAGATGAGTATGAGCTGTTTTCTATGAGGCGATCCGCTTGCTCTTTCGCCTTCGCCTCGACAAACAGTATCGTCATAGTGTCTGAAGTTTCTGATATGTTTCATGTTCTGTTTCAGTTGGAGTGCTGCGGTAAGAACAGCCCCGCGGACTACGGCGTATTCGGTGCTGTGGCAGACCTGCCTGACTCGTGCTGCAACCGCGTCAACAACGGTGTTGTGGGCAAGTTGCTGAACAAGTGCACCATCGCCGACGCCAACTCCATCGGTTGCGGTCCGCGTATCGCCGAACTCTACGAGAAATGGAACAAGACTATTGCCGGAGTCGCCATCGGTGTCGCTTGTATTGAGGTATGTTGTATTTAATTTGCGATCCTTTTTCTCTGGTGAGGAAAATTTAAATCACTTTACCTCATAAATGATTGAGTTTTTTAGCTGTTGACGTATATATACGTCGTAGGCTTTACATAAAAAACCGTCTTGTCTTTGTATCGTCTATTGTCAGTTACAAAAATAATGTCACATTATTTATTGAATCTTATTGGGACAGTATTTTTACACAAGTGATAAGTATAATACGTCTGTACTATCAGATAAATACTATGTACGTATAATGCGCAGTCGCGAAATTTCCTTTCAAACTAACACATTTCTGTAATACATATGATGATGACGAATTTATTCGTCATGCCCACTTAAGATGTTAATTATACATATATGTGATGGTATAGCAAACGATTATATATTTCCAGATTGTCGGAGCGCTGTTCGCCCTATGCCTCGCCAACTCCATAAGGAACATGGACAGAAGGTCACGCTACTAATATTTTGTACTTTACAACTGGTACCTATGAACACATATTTTTGGTTTCTTTTTACTTATTGGCTATTTTTGATGGCTGTGTTCACTGCATGGCTGATTTACACTTGTATTTAATTCCACCTGAGTTTATTTTTACAAATTTCTAATCGAATCTCGGTACTGTTTTATAATACTAAGTGGGATACGTAATTAACATGTTTCTGGCGTACGAGGGTTGATAATTAACAATGTAGAGCCGGGGTAGTCAACCCATATTCTACTGTTGCGCTGCTACAATAAAAATCACCATTACTGTAGATGGCCGGTAGAAAACTTCACTACTAACCAGGATATAAAAGTGGCAGGTATAAAAAGGTTAACTACCCCTGTGTAAAGAATATTTGATAAACGTTTATATTGTTATTTCTGTGGTGAGTATTTGTAAGAACAGACAGACAGCTACACTTGAAACTTTTCTACAGATACATATAATTTATCTATTATAATTAATTACATTACATATTTATTTACACGTTAAAAAAAATATTTGAGTGGCAACACTATTTTTTTATTTCATATCGGACATAAATTGTAATATTTTATGTATTTCAAGAGTAGTTGGATGTCTTATTTATTTAAACTATATAATCGTTAATTATGCTTGTTTTGGGCAAATTTATAAAAGCTTACTAACAATGTATTCGTGCGCAATTAATATAGTCTTGTATGAATATATTGTCTGTGGTGATGTCGCCAAATATATTTTTATTATAATATACATATTTGGAATGTGAAAGAAGGCAAAAATATATTTACAAAATTACAACACGTAAAACAAAACAAGTAAAACAAAAATAATATTTTTTCTTAAAAAAAAACGAATATTTACTCTCAATTAAAATTTAATAATTTTAAATATTTTTTATATTATTTATGGTTTAAAGTTTTCGAATATAATCTTGCAAGTGTGAATGTAAGTAGAGTATGTATATTACACCAATTCAAACAGGGAATGGATAAACTAACTTTCTTATATTTGATCATTATGACTCAATTCTTTTTCTGGGTATTGTCCCCCAAATTATCAAACTAATTTTTGATTCCATCAAAACTCCTGTTAAAGAATTTGTAAATTGAAAACAAATTTATTTTAAAGTTAACTTTGATTCATAATAACTTGAAGGAAGAAAAAGCATTGAGAGTATCAATAATGAGTTATATATTTTTTTTTATGATACTGTTTCTTTTAATTTACGGACATGTGTTAGAAAGGTATATACAAAGGGATACAAATTATAAATAGACATTAAACCAAAATTCGTCATCAACATTAACTAAAACATTTAATAAAATATATGGGATGTGTTATTTTAAGATAGTACTATTGTATTATGATTTTCCTTTTTTAACACACTATCAGCAGACATTGTTAAGAAATATTTTCAAATGAGTTTAAATTATAACTGTTTTTATCTAATATGTTTGTACTCAAGACTTAGACTTAGAATATGATCATTCAATTGAAACAATTTCACTGTCTGACAGTGAAAAATCAGACTGTTTGAATCATTTAGAATCTCTAAGTAAATAATAAATTTTTTTTGAATATAAATGTGTATTTACAAACATTATAAGTGACTCTTTCTATGTTGGTTTTTTGTGTTATTAAAAACTATATGTCGAGTATAGTTTTTGAATAAACACACTAAAACATGTTTTAACATTATGTAATACATATGTATATGGTGAAATATAATAAGGTTACATTAATTAAAAAGCACAAGATTGTGATAGATATTTTTGTTTGAAGGCTGATAGTTTTTCCATTGTGGGTTGATGATCACCATGTTCATCCATTGGGGTTTTAAAGTTTCCTTGCCAATTTCTTTTTAGTTTAACTTAATAGGGGAGGCCATCATATATTATTTATTATTACATTAAATTAAAAAGAACAGACTTGTTATATTGAACATGTAGAATTTTTCCCTTACATCTATGATAATTGTAGTATAACAAATGTATTAAATTGAATTAACACACATTACAATTTAGGTGTTCTCGAATTCAGTTAAGAAATTTTTGAGCATGGAATTTGATTTAAAACTTAATGAAATATAATGTCTACGAGCTAATATTATATTATAGTTGATTTCTTGCCATTGCATTTTATCATATTTTATGTCACACTTGAACAATATATTTGTTAGTTGATTTTGATGTATACAATAATTTATTATTTTATGATGAATCATGGTACAAAAAATGCCAAATTTTTGTACTACTAAAAAGCTTGTGTTGAAAATGTACAAATTATTTGTTTTCATTCATATATGACACAAAAATGTATGTGTATTTAATTGCTAATTGTGCCTTTGGCAAAAAAAATTAATAACTTCAAATAAAGGATTTGTATGACTTTAAGATTGTAGTTTCCTTAAAATGTTCTATTGTCACATTCATGATTTTAAAAAATATGAGGGACTTAACAATTGTTTAATCAAATATAACCAAGTTTTAAAAAGAAATAGTCATATGAGTAAATTGTTTATGGTATAAATTAGAAGTCTATGGGTGAGCATGTCTTTTTTTATTTTATTTTTATGTGTTTATGGATAACTTCTACGTACATTGTAAATAACACAAAACGGGGTAAGTTGCTACATATAAGTTATACTAATGGCATGAAAATTCTTTTGTTGGCTTGATGGTGTATTAAGTTTGTATGATATTGTTTGCTATATGTTATTTGAAATGTAAGTGTTAATACGTGAAATAAAAAGACTTAACAAATAATTATCGCATTTATTTGCTGATATTGGATGCACAATTTTCGCATGTTATTTTAAACTATTTCGCTTTTTATTTTCTCAACGGTACCAGTAGCTGTTTATAGACTTTAAAAACAATTACCTATTTTTGAACACAATATAAGTAACAATAAATTACTTCAAATTTCAGGTACGCTTAAAGAATATATTCCGAATAATAACGACCAACGAGTCATCCAACACAATCACAAGATAATATAATTATGTACAAGTTATTTAAGTTATGGAAAGCTCGACATAGCGCAGACCCACCTTATTTTATTGAACATAAAATTTAAATCGATATTTAACAAATCTCCAACTTGATAAGTTTCAAGAAGTGAAGTTGTTGTTAAAGTCGCGCTTTATATATTGCAATTGAATAACGTTACCTGTCACATTTAATACAGATAAGAAATCCTTTACGTTACTTTTTTTCTCTTTTAAGACTACTACAACATTGAACAATGCGTTATCGTTTTAAGTTGATACTTTTTGTTGTACGACTTCGTAAAATAATTATTAAGGTATTATTAAGTTAGTTAAGACATATTTGAATGTTACAATGTAATTCAAGAAATTATAAAAAAGTATTTTCCTATCTCGACTTATTGTACGTCCAGTTTATTATATTTTATATGACTAAAGTGTTAATATTTGTATGCATTTCTATAAAATGTGATTTATCTAAACGTCTCACGCATGTATATAGCTACTGGTATATCGGAAGCAAATATACCATGAATCTCTTAAGCATTTTTAATAAAGATGAGAGTTTTATATTGTATGGCTATAAATAAAATTTCCACCAATAAATGTACGGACTTATCATTTATCTCTCTATATGTTACTACGTTTACCGAAAAAGATAATCCTTCAAAAATATTAGATTAGATTAGGCTAGATAGATCTTTTTTTCTGGGATAGGAAGGCAAACGAGCAGGCATGTCACCTGATGGAAAGCAATCAACGCCACCCATAAACAACCACAGCGTCATAGGCAGTGCGGAAGTGTTGCCGGCCTTTAAGGAAAGTGTCATTATTGAAGTGGGAGAGGGAGAGTGTTGGGTGTCCGGAACTCAGTCGCTCACCGTAGGAAGTTGCTAAGCTACCACTCACGCCAGTTTTCTGTGGGAGTGTGGTACTTCCAAGGGCGAGCTGGCCCATTCTTACTTAAATCCAGGCCTGTTTACAATTAAGCTTCTTTCATCGTTTCGTAATGAGGTTTTGAAACTGACAATAATTTATTAACTGCTGATACTCCAAATAGCCATGGAGTTAGTGGTGTATAATGGTTTCCATTATTATTACTTAACCACACACGTGAATACCCTAGTAGACACAATAATATAAATTTGAGTATACCAAACATAATTTTCAATTAACATATCAAAATGCTGTTTTTTTATTTATATACTAAAAATGTGCACATAATACAATTTAACATACGCACTTATTCCATTGTTACACTTGAATATTACTGGCACATCAGTCTTACTTTTTTATTAATATCTTGATTCTGCCTACTACCGAATTATTCCTCATTGTATATATAGATGATAGATAACCCATGCACTTTCAGGACACCCAAGTGCACATATTAGTCATTAGATCATGCCAGCGCGTAATCAAATATAATGAAGCATTAAAAGTTTAATGGGTAAGGATCAGGCTTATCTGAGGTCATGAGTTCGTATCTTCATTGAATTAATGATGTGAACAATTTCCTAGTACAACCATTTATTGCCCTATTTGGAATTATTTATAGAATTCTAGTAATAATTAACCTTTTGTCTACCAATTTTCAAAAAAAAGTAGTATTTTTTTTTGTATTTTATTCGGTGTTTTTATAATTATTCCATTATAAAAACGCTTCATCAGGTATATAGGGAATTAAGGTATGATCGAAAATATGTCTTTATTGTACCTGTAAGTATAATTATTTTATATCTCTTTTTGTAACTTAACTTAAAATTACAGTTTAACAAATATTGAAGTATAATTATCAAAAATAAAGTAACGTTAAAGATGTCAAATTCGCCTCCATGTATTTCGCAAACTTTGGGAATTTGGTTCGATTGGGATGCTTTTCAGTATTTGCATTGTATGCATCTATAATATATCTACATACCTGCTTCATTTATATGTAATATTATAATTAATCAAATCAATATTTTGCATAGCAGTTATGAAACATACTACTTGTAAGTTTTTAGGATAAAATGGGTAACAGGTGGCGGTAGTGTGCGAGTAGGCAAATCGGTACGGCAGGTAATTACAGCAGAGTAAGGGAATTAAGTGTGATGTGAAAATTAGTGTATGCTTAATTTAAATGTGAAACTGTGTGATTTTACAGCTATTAAAATGACAGGAAGCAAAATCGAACTTGGTGATGTGACACCACATAATATTAAACAACTGCAGAGATTAAATACTGTCCTTTTTCCAATATGTTACGATGACGAATTTTACAAATGTGTTTTGAAATTTGGTCAATTGACGAAGTTAGCATACTACAATGATATTGTGGTGGGAGCAATGTGCTGCAGAATAGAAACCTCCGAAACATCAAAGAGTGTGTACATATTAACTTTGGGCTGTTTATATCCCTACAGAAGACTCGGTATTGGATCTTTGATGTTAAAACATATAGTCAAGTATGTTGATCAGGATGGAAGTTTTGACAAAATTTATTTAAATGTCCAAGTTAATAATAGAATAGCCATTGATTTTTATAAAAAATTTGGTTTTGAAATTGTGGCAACAATTAAGAATTATTACAGTGGCATTGAGCCGGCGCACGCACATGTGCTGCAAAAATTAGTAAAACGTCGCCGTCTACCGTGCATTTAGTAATTGAATCTATCACTTGCAAGAGGAAATGGATATGATTGATTACTTATAACAAGTGCCTTTTTAAATTCCTTAGTAATAATAATTTATATTATTTGTAAGTTTCTACTCTTCAAACACTTTCATTGACTCAAAATAAAGTTTTTGAAAATAATTACTTTTTTCATTTGTAGTGAATATATAATGATAATACTGATATAGTTCTGTCACAATTTTGCAATATCAGAATATAGCATTGAATTTGATTACTGTTAAATCAAATGTTCAACTTAAATTTAGTGAATTCTATATATTCATATAATTAAACTTATATAGGGTAATATTACATGTAGTTAAATTTATATTGAGAAATAAAGAAACAGGAGGTGAATATTTTGAGGTATGATTTCAAAAAAGGAACTAACAGTAATGTTAATAAATATTTTTGTGTCCTAAATTGTAGTTAAACTTTAATTTGCATACACTTTTGGACACAAAATCCCTATATTAAACAATAAGTTCAAAAAGATATTTAAAGTCAATAAACCTACCAAAACTATAAAATGTAATTTTTTCCTTAATTTGGAATAACTTACAAAGTTTTTAATTTAAATGTTTTAATTTGTTATCTAATTAAACTTCTATGTGTATTAAATTTTGGACACAATATCCCATTATTAAACATTAAGATCAAAAAGAAATTTAAAGTTATGAAAACTAAAAAAAATATTTTTTTCCTTATTTTGGAATAACTAATAAACTATTTAATTTAAACGGTTTAATGTGTTATCTACTAATTACTTTACATTTTTATTAATATTACCCAGCATTTGATTAGAATATACATAGAATTTATTAGAAAATGACAGATAGATGAGACTTAAATTGTTAAGTCCAAAAAACTATCACTACAGTAGTTTACACTTAATTTAATTTTCAACAATAAATTAAATTTTCTAATATGTACCAAAATGATGCAGTGCTTACTTTGTTATTGGTTTAAATAATAGAATGATAATCAGAACGAAGAAAAAATAGATCTGTTATTATGTGTTTGATTGAAATTGTAGTTTGTTGGATGAAATGGAACTTATATATGTATTTTATCTCTTACTGCTAGTATTAGCGGCATTGTCTGCGTATATTTTAAGATCCAGAATTATTCATAAAAAAGAACATATTTAATCGTGCATAAAGGCATCACCACGGTATCTTCATTTTCTTAACTCTTTGTTCTTGAGATGTGGTGCTACAACACAGGTGAGTTCTGGTATTAATTTGAATTTTCATCGATGTGTAACGAACAATAAATATTTTAAATGCGTTAATTAAAGACCGCATTGCCGTAAAAGAAAAATAGGATCATTAAACAACTAAATTGACTTTCTGTAACAGTTTTGTACTTTTATGTTGCATACTTCTAATACGAATCTATGTACGATCAATTAATGAAAAAATGTAAAAATTAACAAGTTTTATCTATAATTACTTTTTAACAATATGATGAATAAAACAAAAGTAGTTATTTTTAGTTTTCATTTGTTTAATTTAGTTTCAACGAGGAATATAGAATACATATGATAACACTAACCATTGTGATTTATTTTATCTGTTGCCACATTTGACACTTTACATATGTTCAACTTCACTTTTACAATCCAACTAATATTTTCAATTCATTTCTCTTAAGCGATATGTCTAAACGTTCGTAATAAATACCTGCGACTAATGTACTCTGTACACATTTTCGTTTTCATTAGAATTGGCGGAATTTTATGCATTTTTATCGCCAATGTGATGTAAATTATCTATAATATTTTAAATGATCAGTGAAATTATTTTCGGTGCTTATTTTTTAAATGAACAGAAAATTTGAAATGGCATCCAGAAATTATTGTGTTTTGGTAATAGTTTTCGCTCTAGCGATTGTTGAGTCTGGGGGTTACGATACAGAGTTGATTGAAACTGTACCTTGTGACAGCAATGCCTGCTTTGAGGCTCTTCATGGTGCTCTCGGTGATTGCTCGTGCAATGTAGATACTATTGATTATTTCAATAATGTGAAAATATTCCCTCGTATTCAGAGCTTGGTGAGTAAAGATTATTTTCGTTTTTACAAGGTCAATTTAAAAAAAGAATGTCCATTTTGGGCGGATGACAGTAGATGTGCTATAAAATACTGTCATATTAAAACATGCTCCAAAGAAAGTGTGCCTGGTTATGCAAATGGATTAGAGAGTGAGTATGAACATGAAGACCCCTCTGTTAAGTACTCTAAAGAGGCTCAAACTGCTTGTGGTGCAGATGAAGATCATGATCCAGATTTGGGTTATTTAAATATGACCATAAGTGCTGCGAGCCAGTATGAAATTGCTAAGTGGAATGCTCATGATAGTGCTTTAGATAATTTTTGTGAATGTGATGATAGAGATGCCGATGCAGAGTATATAGATTTGTCCCTTAATCCTGAAAGATATACAGGATATAAAGGTCCTTCGGCTCATAGAATATGGAGAAGTATTTATCAGGAAAATTGTTTCAGACCAAAATTGAACCCATATGAATCTTTTCCCTATGTCCTAAGTTCAGATTTAAGTAATATGTGTTTAGAAAAGAGAGTCTTTTACAGAGCTATATCAGGCTTGCACACAAGTATCAATATTCATTTATCATCAAATTATTTATTGTCAGAAAAAACAGTTGGCTTTGCAGCACCACCTGAAGGAGAGTGGGGGCCGAATCTGGCTGAGTTTCAGAGACGTTTTGATCCATCACAAACCCATGGTGAAGGACCTAATTGGCTTAAAAATTTGTACTTTGTATACTTATTGGAAATGCGTGCTTTGGCTAAAGCAGGTCCTTATTTAGAAAGAGAAGAGTATTTCACAGGAAATCCTACAGAAGATGAAGAGACTAGAGATGCAATACGTAACATGTTGGGTGTGATATACACCTTCCCTGACCATTTTAATGAGTCTTTAATGTTTAATGGTGGTAGTCAGGCTGCCACACTGAAAAATGAGTTTAGAGAGCACTTCATGAACATATCAAGAATTATGGATTGCGTTGGCTGTGATAAATGCAAATTATGGGGTAAACTTCAGACTCAGGGTCTGGGTACAGCCTTAAAAATTCTATTTTCATCACAATGGGATACTCCTGTCGCTGATCCAGATCAAGGCAATCTTCCAGTGAGGCACAAAGCTAACAAACATCTACAGAGAACGGAGATTGTAGCATTATTTAATGCTTTTGCAAGACTTTCAAATAGTATAAGGCAACTTGAAAATTTCAGGATAATGCTCAGGTAAGAAATTGTGCTTTTCAAAATTTGGATTTTGTTACCATAAAACTTTATTCTTTTCTTAGGGAACTAAATTAGTTTTTGCTATACATTTTATTTTTTTAATAGTCAATAATTGTATTGCAAAGAAGATTTATCATTTTGAATTATATTACGGTAAAAATACTTGACAAGTATACATAGATTTAAAGGTTTCATTTCCTTTAGTCTAACTCTCCATATTTGCATGATAAATATTTTTTTAATACTGCTAGTAGAATACAGTTAAGCCAATGTAGAATATGTGAATGCAAAATAAAAATACATATGTATTTTAAAATAAATATAATAAAATTTTGCTTTTCAATTCTAATGTTAACCTGGCATCTATGTAGGAATAAATCCAAAAGTTACAGTAGATTTGACTAATTAATGGAATGTACTAATTATAATTTAAATTTCTTTCTAATTTAGGTGTAAAGTTAAATACTTATTAAAATTTATTTCTGCTTAGTATGTTATAGGTGTGTTGTGAACTACTTTTATAAGCTATGAGTGTTTTTATTGCATGTGATTGCTTTTTTTTATCAATTTTTTAAAGCAAGGAATGCATTTATGGCAATTAAAAGTGGCTTGTTTTGGTGTTTGTGCTTTTTATATATTATATTTTTTAATGGAGAGGTTTTGTAATTCGGTATCTTAATTATAATACATTATTTTGATCACAGTGATCAATTATTATTTTCAGAAGTGGCAGATTTTATATAATTTTTATTACTATGTGATTTTATTATTGTAAATTAATGTATATCATAAATTCCATTTTCCAATTTTCTTATAAATACAGTGTCACTATTTCTAGTGATTATTTCCCCCATTATTTCTAGTGAGTATCATATGGGGAAAGTATGGGTGCAAATACCAGTAGATAGGCCACAAATCTAGTGGAGCAATAAAATCCAACCTGCAATCTCCAATTTGTTCCCGAAGCATGGGCATTGCAACAATTACCCATTATTTAGAAGAGATGCCAATGACCAGCAATAGACTTTTATGGTGGTTTTATCTCTTATTGGCAGTTATCACTTGCAATAATGTCACTCACAGGCTTCTTTGCCTGCCTGCCTTGATAAGGCATCATAAAACCTACTCTATGAAGATTTACTCCTTGACAACATTGAGAATGTTACTATTGACTTTGGTTACATCTGGCTCAACTGCTATATTAAGCCAGATCACTTCTGGCTCCATATATATATATATTAACTAAGTGGCCTATGGTTTTATCTAAATTTATATCCAAAATGACCGGTTGGTATGGTTTATTTACGTTGATCAACATTACAACATTACTTGCAATTTTTCAAAGGTTCTGCCAAGATCACAATAATAGACGCAAAGCATAAGGGCAGACCTTTAAGTTTATGCTACATTCTGAGTCTTGCAAACGTCTACCAGTCATAATAAATTTAGTAAAAGTTATTTTCGATTTCTAATATACACTACAAAAATAACGTCATATGAGTCACTTTCGACCGCTTAAAGTGAGAGTGTGGTTGACGCGTCATATAAGACCAATTTCTAAATTTGTTTACCTATTTATTAGCTATTGTTCGCAACTTCCTGTTTGTGAATAGAGTTGATGATTGATTCGATATTATATAAAGTCTCTATCTCTACGCTTGTCATATTTTCGCGGATCTCTCTATATTAACTTCTACATTCATTTATTTATCTGCTATAAGTTTTAAGTAATCTATCTGTCCAATATAACCATTATAACTAGAATCATAATTTTCACGACAAAATTTTAGCAAGTTGGCAATGTTTTGGTGACGCTCATGGTTATGCGAATGTTTTCACATAGAACATGGACATTCTGTGGAAACACAGACAATTTATTTCCTTTAAGTAGCATTGAAAGCATGGTGATGAAAGATCTCTCTCTGGTTCTTTCTATCGATTGCGGGGCTTCCGAAAAATTACGACAAGAGTCTAGTGTGTGTCCACCAAAAGTCATGCGTTCGTGAAGCCTCCGGTGTTGAGGATGTCTTAAGGTGATCAGGTGACCTGCATGCCCGTTTGCCTGTTCTGCTGTAAAAAATTTCAAATGCCTTAATCCGAGAAGTGTTGACGCTGTGCAAAATCGATTTAACGATTGTTTCTCCAAACAAAAGGCGGTAAATGAGGTAAAATAATAATAGACTGCTTTTGTTACGGTACGAGAGGCGCGTTGTGTTGTATACGGAATATATTTAAGCAAACGGGGATATAAACATGAAGTAAAAATTTATTTAATATATTTGAAAAAAAAAAAATGGTTTAAAATGTAAACACACTTTTTGTTTTTTGCGTACAAAATAGTCAAAAACTTCGTAGTTTCGTGAAGAAATATAAGGAATATTTAACTAATTCATTCCGAGTCTGAGGGTGTACAAACGTAGTGGGTTAATATAATGTAATGTCTTTCCTTCTAAAAATGGTGAGGGCGCCTTTCCCTGCGACATACATGGGCTATTAAGAAATAAATTGATAATTCTGTTTTCATTGTGCTAAAACACGTGATGAACATGTGCATATAGCAAATATTTGATCACATGTTTGGTCTTATCATTTTCCTTTTAAATTCTTTCCATGCACCATCACTCTGTGAAGTCGGCTACTTTTAGCGTTATTTCCGAATCGACACAACATTAGAACAATAAAATACAAGTCTATATATTTCACAAAGGCCATCAACGCTTCTGTAATGTCTGTGGTATTGCAAATGTACCTACAGGCCATATAAATATTTATCCTGATGCTGGATCGAACCCCACGACTGTGCCATTTTGTCGTCCAATTAAGACAATAGGCTAGCACGATGCTCCATTTTCAATCTTTTTTTCAATACAGTTAAACCCGGTAATCCGACAAACGTTTTGCAAGGCGATGTCGGATTGTCCAATTTGTCGGATTATGTGTAGTCTGAATTTTGTTGAATAAAAAAGTACTTTATAATCCGCAAAATTACAAATCAAAGAATCTATTTGAACTACTGAATTATGTATATATGATGTAATTATAATTATGTAGATAGGATATACTACATAATTATGTACATATATAAAATGAATGTGGAATTTAGTAAATCAAACATAACAATGGAGAACTAATATTTTATTACAGAAATAACATTATCAGTGCTATAGAACTTACAAAAATAATAATGGTGGTGCGTACAAGTTACAACCTGTCCAATCATGCATTATATTAGTGAAGATTTTCGGAAATTTTTATGTACAATCGACAGTGATAGGCGTGTTGGATAACAAGGGGCGCCACATTAGACAGGGTCCAATTTCCGCGGGTCCACTGTATTTGATATCTTCGGCATAAACACGGTCTCAATTGTTCTCCAATATTCTATCTTACCGTTTTAACATAGAATAGTGGAGAATAATTGAGAACGTAGATAATTAATATCGTGACTCGCATTCTTTAGAAATTCGCATTCGCAGAATATATTATATAATCATTGAGTCATGTGGAAATTTTGATGAAACCAGACATTCACTGCATTTACTCTAAATAGTAGCTTACGTGCTAGACTTCATGTTCCGCGCACATCGAAACCAGTCATTCGGGTTTTGTATTGTTTACAAAGCGGTCAGCTTGTAGGCAAACTTTGACTAACTTGACTTACCCTTTTGTTTAGCCAATATACCAGAGTGACGTGCAATGCGTTGTTTGCAATAGCTAAATGAAAAAAAAATGATAATTTTTCTCGCCAAATTTTATTTTGCTTTCGAAGACAAGCGTTGTTATTTAATGTCCAAAGTGAAATAAATATTCACGGTCTATTTATTTTAAGTGCGTGTTTTCCCGTGTCATCATTTAACTTCTACAGTAAACCGTTCGGGTTGTCAAAATAAATATGTATATCCTTGTAATAAAATATTGAAGTAGAATTCAAATATAATAAAATATATTTAAGGAAAAATGGTATCAAATGCGTCATTATGTTCACTATAATTATAATACAAATAATAGTTGATTACATATAAATGCAAATATCTCACTCGTTATGCCCACATAATTATTATCGTTATCGTTTTCTACACAAATAATTAGATACAATGTACAGATTAAATTTCAAAATATCTTTAATGATAGTTTTGACTAAAACTAATCAAAACAAATTTTCTGGAAAATGTATTTCTTTTGTTGCTACTTAATATTATTTCTTAATATCCTCTTTTAGTACATACTTGCAATATATAAGTAATTCTCAATTTCTCAATTCTCCTGTTCAAATTTCCTTGCTTCTTGAGCTGCACTTCTGGACGAATTTGTGCCATGTCTTAGAGTCAGTCAGTAATATTTTACGTGTATATGTTCTGTGAAGTGCAGAGGTCTGGAGGCCCAATATCCGCCCATACTTTAGGGAAAAGGAATGCGTTGGCTGCCTTTAAGGGAATATTAATATATTCCCTTAAAGGCAGCCAACGCTTTGTATATTAATATAACCAAAATGCCCGCGTTACTAATATAACTTCGCTCTTATGTATGCTCAGAGAAATAGACGAAGTCATACTTGACCTGTCAAAACCTAAATATTAAATATATTAAGAAGTATTGACTATACGTTGAGGAGTAAGTAATATAGTTAATTTAATGGTTTAATCGTGTACCTAGGTAATGGGTTATAATGGGTATGGTGGTTAAAGTAATATTTTCCTGTCGCTATAGGGGTCTTTATCGGTGCGTTATCGTTCGTTATAATAGCAGCAGGTATTCTGACTTTACTTTTTAGGATAAACTCAAGGCAAACGAGCAGATGTGTCACCGGATGGAAAACAATCAACATACGCAGTGGTATAGGCAGTGTAGAAGCGTTGCCGGTCTTTAAGGAAAGTGTCATTATGGGAGGGGGGAGGGGAGTTAAGCCTCCGGAACTCAACCGCGCACCGAACGAAGCACGGTAGCTAATCTACCACTCAGACGCCGGTTTTCTGCGGGAGTATGGTACTTCCTCGGGCGAGCCGGCCCATTCACGCTACAGACAAATAATATGCCATTCTTGACAAAGTATTCGTCTGCAGCGTGGCTCTATCACTTTGTTACATTATACATATACAAACATTTTTGTATGACTTGTGACTTACCTGTTCTATATGTTGGCCTTGGATAACCGTTAGAGCGCGTTACTTCTGTATGACTTGCAACTTAGCTATTCTATATGTTTGTTTTAAATAACTATTAAAGTACGTTACTCTTATATGATTTCTAACTTACTTGATTTCTATGTTTGTCTAGAATAGCGGTTAGAGTGCGTGATTTCTGTATGACTTGTGACTTACATGCTCTATATGTTTGTCTAGGACAATTGTTAGACTGCGCGAATTCTGCGTGACTTGTGACTTGTCTGCTCTGTATGTTTGTATTGTATAACTGTTAGAGTGCGTGAAGTACACAACAATTTTAAAAATTTCTTTGTAATTCAAACCTGGCCCTTGATCCATATGTATGGTAGCTGCGTTATCTACTAAGCCACGCGGCCAAGGTTTATTCGTTATCGTTCAAACAAATTACAATACTTTTACGAACAATCTTATCACACTTTTACGCCGATATCGAAACGGTAACGAGCTGTGCTCGTATGCAAATTATGTAATTAAAGTAAACTATGCTTACAAAGGTTTCGCCGTGTTGTTTCCGGCATAGTGTAGCGTTATCTCATTTCGTCCTGGGGGTGTTATACGAGGTCAACATGGGATCAAATACCTGTAGATGAGTAGCACCGTTTATCTGTGTAATAAAAACCAATCTGCGACCACTTCATTCGAATAGGTACACTCGTCAAGCGTATGAATTACAGTTTCACCACTCAATTATTAGGGATGTCAATGTTTACTCGTATTTAACTCTTCAAATACCTTATTTTATACGTAAAAGTAAAATCTGTATTATGTTGTTTCTATAAAATTATAAAATTTACTTATCTCGATTAATAAATGCTGATAGGCTGATGTCATTGCATGACAGCGGTCAGCCTTTAAAGAAGATCGAATCTCGCTTTTGAAGGTTTCCATGACGTATCTCATCGCAAATTTGATGGTTTAAACTGTTTCCATGGGTAATGTTTATTAAAATTATAAATACATTGTGATTTAATTAGTTCCTCGACTGATGCTCTCACAATTTTTGTTACAAATATACAGTCATTAGTGTCAGATATTAGTTTCGTCCTACTTTGCGTGTGTTTGTTACTTAACGTGTCATGTAGTTACGTAACATACATACAGAGTTACCAATGCGTTATCGTGTTTTCTACAACAGGTTTCAGGTTGTTCGGACAGTCGCTGTATATATATATATATTTTTTTTATTTTAAGATGACGTTCGAATCGGCCAGGACGTCATAATATTATTTGAAACCTTATTTTTTTTTAAGCAAAGCACGCAATCAAGCATGTAGGTTACCTCCATACAATTAAGCATATAATATTCAAAAAAGGCAGTTAATTTGTATAGTAAATTTAGACAAAATTTTAACGTTGTATTAAATTACCTTTCTAAGTAGGTAACAGTTTTTACATATGTATGTACGAACGTTTGTCAGAGATCCGACCGTACGTATGTACGATCGTTGGTGAAAACAAGTGCTGAAGTGGAAGCCGCGTCTCGGTAAACGTAGTGTGGGACACACCTCGGCTAGATGGTGCGACGATCTGTGCAGGGCGGCTGGCAGAAATTGGATGCGTGAAGCCGAAGATCGGGCTAGGTGGCGCTTCATGGGGAGGCCTACGTCCAGAAGTGCCGTAGGCTGTTGATGATGATGGAACGTACGTTTTTAGCGTATGTACGTATGATTAAAAACGTTCGTGGTGGAAAATTGCGTGATTTGCACGGCAATGGACTGCCGAAAATGGAACTTGTACTTACGGCGTGCAGACGAACTGTTATTTTGAAACTATGACAACTAACAGTTCCACTGTGACAAACAGTTTCTGAATTGTTTGGGATAGTAGAACTGTCATTTCTGTTTTGTTTCATTAGTGTACAATTTTTTTTAATTTACTCTAACACAGTAGATCCATATCTTAATATGACTTTTGTAACTTTTTTTTCTTTCACGTCATTTTTTAAATGTATACTAGCTGATCCGGCTAACGTTGTTTTGCCATATAAATTATTTCTAGGTATAGGTATAAAAATAGTTTATTATGACTTATTCTCAGACCTATCAAATATACAAAAAAAAAAAATCATAAAAATCAGTCAAATCGCTCCGGAAGAGTTCGATAACGAACTGTGACACGAGATTTTTATATATTAGACTAGCTGACCCAGCAAACGTTTTGCCATTTAAATTATTTTTAGCTATTGGTATAGAAATAGTTTATGACTTATTCTCAGACCTATCAAATATATATAAAAAAAAAAAATCAGTCAAGCCGTTTCGGAGGAGTTAACAAACAAAGATTTTTATATATTAGATATATTTATGATTATTAATGGAGTCAGGCGTTACTTTGCGGAAATCCATCACTATATGGACAGTCAAAAGTTTTACTTATGGGTGGTGGGTGGAGAATTGATGGCCGATTTTCGGTAAGTTTTTGGTTTAAGTTCCAAATAAATCCACTTAACCCAACGGACAAAAGACACATTATTAATTTTCTGTTATTGTTTTGCTTGTCGCGGATCTTAGCTAAGTGAAACTTTTGACTGTCCATATAGATATATTTATGTTAAACAATTTTGTTCTTAATTTTTTCTCTTTCTCTTTTTGCTTGTACATTTGCTCCATCACTCTGTTATTAACAGCGTCTTTGTTTATTTTATATCTAGTGTGCAGCGTTGTGGTAAATCATTTCTTCCTGATGTTGCACTTCTATAACTGTCATGAAATGCGAGAGCGTTATTGAGTTTTTTTTTATAGGATAGCAGGGCAAACGAGCAAGTGTGTTGCTTGATGGAAAGCAAACAAAGCTGCCCATATTATTATATATCTGCAACATTATAGGCATTATAGAAGTGTTTGCGGCCTATACAGATATTTAAATACACTAAATCGGGTTGCGAAATAAGATGAATATTTATAATATCTTTTAAGGCCAATCAAGACCACTCACTGCTTTATATAATTCTGACGGAGATGATGATAGATTTCAAACAAACAATTGTCGTTTCTAACATATAGTAATAATCACTCTGAACTCCAATCGTTTCGTGAACACGCTAGTATTCTATTTTATACATGTATATATTTTTATAATTCAATCACTTCGTTAAGTAAGCCAGTTTATTGTGTAAAATAGAACTATCTAGACTAGGACTTGTCCAAAGTTGCGACGTGTCCCAATCGGCGTAGTGGCCTACGCATCATGTCGCACGTAGGTAGCCGTGAGTGGGTTCGAGTGAATCACACGCTTTATCAGAGACCGATGACCACCGTCTCAACGAGTGATTCAAACTTAATAATGTAATGCGACTTAATTTCGCAGTTTATACCCATTGTTTGCGATCAATTTAACACGTGTTTATGCTGAAATATTGAGATTCTAGATGTAGTAGAATGAACAGAATGTGTTTTATTTACTTTGATATTTCTTTTTTTACAATTAACACATTTGTTTGTTCGTTTCAAATCTTGCGACGGCTTTTTTAATTACTTCTATTAAACCGATTTGATTCAAAGATGTTAATGCTGGTAGCATATTGGGTTTAACACCTCTATCGAATATTGGGCCCGTAAAATATATTTTGGAATCTGCGCAAATCGCAGATTCCATCGGCTCGACGCCGTGTCCGAGGTACACGTGTGTATGCCGATTTTAATTTCGTCATGACGCTACGAACTAAACCGATTATAATAAAACTGTACATGCATTTAGTTGCCGTGACAATAAAACGGTATGATAATTCTTAATTGGTAGCGTGGGTCTTTCAGGAGGTGGACATAGGAAATCTTCTACCGTTACTTCGCGTTTGAGCTCATCTGATTGGTTTTGATGAGTCCCATGATTGGTGAAAAAAAAAACTAGAAAATAAAAATAGGTAAAAATACTTTTAAGTTGAACAGTTTTATTGACACACTAAAATAAAAACGAGCGGCGTATAAGAGTCGAATATATAACTGTATAATTAATTTAGATTGTTATACGCATTCGTTTTTATTTTAGTGTTTGAATAAGACCATTTAACTTAAAAGTATTGACACCTATTTTTTATTTATTTAATTTATCAAATATAATGCAGTTTATTAGATAGATATTACTCTTCAAATCGAGAAGCAGCCTTCGATACAGAGTCATCGTTGCATGTCCCCTGCTACGCCTCACGAAAAAGAATACAAATAAAAATAATTATTCATTGATAAATTATCAGTAAATACTTCGGGATTAAATGATGTGTTCGCTTTTTGTGTTTGTCAAGGGAAACACGTCTGGTTTTGTATATCTTTGTTTGACATTTGATATCTTCACTGGCATGTATTGATACGCTTGCGTTAGTTGTATTATCAGTTGATAATTGCTTTTGCATGAATGGATGGATCGTTTTAGTGCAAGTGATTAATTATTTTGGGAACGGATTTGCAATCTTATTTTCCTTAATATACAATTTATTTTTTCATTCATGCCATTTGGTATGTGTAAAATATAAGCGAATTATGGCAGTGCCAGACAATCATGGCGAATGTATTTCGAACTAATTAGCCCTCGGGAGCCTTTACCATGAGACATAGGACTAACAGTCAAGTCATGTCGCGTAATCTAGCCCAATGTTCGGCTGCAAAATTGAAAATAAATTTGCAATTTGGTATTTTAACCCGTAATCGTCTCGTACGACATCCATGGGATCGCTCTATTCAATGTCGAGAAACATAGCAAGTATAATCATGCTAAAATCAAGATAATGCGGAAGCAGCGTAATCCTTTATGGTTGAAAAAGCTAACCATAGTTATGAAACTGTGCAATAAATTGCCCGTATTCAGTGAATAGTTTAATTAAGATGATGTAACTATTTATATTAAGTATATTACATAGTATGTAAAAGTAAGATAGCTTAGGAATTCCGCCACTTTATACTTGGAACACTCTGTCGCCTGGTTCCAGCCATCGTTTAGTATCGCTTTGGCTTTTAAATCTAAAAAAACATAGCGGCATAGAGCCTAATATATTGATTTTAAAATTCGAACTGTGGTACACAATGAGCTCGAATTCTGTATAATCTGTTGATGAAGCATATATCGTCTGGTCTACTTATCAGAATTTGTATGTTCATAGAAGTGAATTTTACTGGAACAACAAAAAACTCATTTCCCTTAATAGTTTTAAAGAGATATTTTATGAGGTAAATACGATATATTGCATCGGATATGCTTTTTTATAGTATACGTTAGATGGCATCAGAAGTCAGTAGTGAGGAAAAATGTATTTTTGGAATTACAAATTCTAATAATTAGCCCAAGGATATATCTTTATAATATTGATTCTAGATCAGGGATTCCCAAACTGCGTAAAGAGACCCCTTTTAAGAGACCCGGAAAGGGAACTGTTACCTCGGACCCCCTAAAGTCAAATTACTTTAAAAATCCTACCTCTAGTTTTTTTTCTATTGAAACTACTTACCAATAGTTTCTGAATTGTTTCAGATAGTGGAACTGTTGTTTCTGTTTTGTTTTATTAGTTTGCAATTTTTTTTTAATTTGCTCTGACATAGTAGATCCTTACCTTAATATGACTGGTGTAACTTTTACTTCTATCTCATTTATTTTCGTGCCCCATAGGTCGATGTTCTAGATGCTAGATGAAACGATAATTTGCGCAGGGATACGTGTAGCTGTAGATCGTTTTAGGTGCACCTTGTGGTAGGTTTATATCTAGGAGTGCATGCCGTGGGTTGATAATGTATAATATTGTTGAATCAATTTATTGCTTGCACTTAAATCACAATTTGCACGTCTAAAAGCACCGCTGTCAGCATCTGTCTTAGCACACATCAAAGCTTTTGAATTCTCGTCCGTATTGATAATATGAATTAATATTTTCACACAGCTCAAAGAAAGAAACGGTTGTAAAGAGGAACATTTTTGAGGGCGTTCAAGAATCAAATTCTAGGAAGGATTCGGAGAAAGGAGGATGCGCGTCGAGCGGAGCTGCGCCCAGGATATGGAGTTGAAATGTGAAATTTATTTTTCATCGCGAGAGAATTTTATTTTTGTTATTTATATTGGCTTTTTCCACTTTTTTTTAGATCCTTATACTATAGTATTGCTAGATTAAGAATTGCTAGGTCCCGTGAACTGCCAAAAGAATTTACCTAGCTTTTGTATGATTGTTGTCACAAATTAAACACGTTAGAATTATGGTAAATCCTATGTATGGTTTAATTTTTAGAAGTTGTTTACAATATCAACAATTTAAACATTTCAATTTTGTTTAAATTAAGAAATTTTGATGTTGTTTTACGATCTCACGATTTTAGAAGTTTCTCATCTGTTTAAGAAGACCTTTTATTAATGGAGTCTGGCCTTACTTTGCGGCAATCCATTATTCAGATGGATATTCAAGAAATACTCTGCTAAGATCTGCGACAGCGAATAAAAAAAATAATATAACGTGTTTGTCTTGACATATTAGTTCATAAACGCAATATTATTTTTCTAATTGTTTTTGTGTATCTAAGCAAAGTTGTTCTTGACTCTTTTGAATCGTTATCTTTTTTAAATCCGTTATTATGAAAAATCTACCTATACCTATTGACCGTTTAAGATTTTATGTCTTGTTATTATATTTGTTTACGTTTCGAAGAACTTCTAAAAAATAGACTATGTTAGTATTTGTACACTTATTGCCTATTGTTGCTAGACGTGCTACATACATGTAGTTGAAACTGAGATTATTGTATGTCGATGTCTTTTGAAACTAATCCCCCTTATTTAAGATTTTCATCACAACATTAAATCCCCAGTGATGCGTTGAGCTTATCATTTATTTGCAAAGTATACCTGGACTTTGTTTAGTTTTCTCATAGAAGATTTCTTATGGCCGTCGTATGCTAATTCGATTTTCGATATATATGATGCATTCTAAGTTTCGTAGTTCGAATAAATGAGTCGACAAGAAGGATATGTATTCATAGTTCATATATTTCCAAGAATTAATTCATGTCCAAAGTGTTTATATTGTCTTCACAGATAACGTATAGAGAAGTTTAAATGCTTCATTAAATTTAAAAATGCCTACAAATAATTTATGTTAATATCTATGTATTTACTTAAATTTTGTCAAAGTTTCTGAACAAAAAAAATGTTAAATAATTTATGTATATTTCGAAAAGAGGATTGTTTTAATTTCTAGTCTTTTTATTTATTTACAAAGCGTTTTTTTCCCAATTTCGCTTTCAAAAGTCAGCGAAATTATGCAATGAGTTACGGCTTGCATTAACGTTGTAGGTCCGCTTTAGTATTGCACTATTCATATGAAACTTTTTATTCGAATTCAATTCAAATGTAACTATTGAGTATAGTTGGAGGGGTTAACAAGAATTGAAGTTAGGTTATTGTGATTTATGGAGTCAGGCGTTACTTCGCTGAAATCCATTACTATGTGGACAGTCAGAATTTTTACTTATCTAAGATCCGCGATAAGCAAACAAAAATAGAAAAACAATAATGTGTGTTTTTACTGGAAGAAATGGATTTACAACAACTTAAACTAAATCTTATTATCTTAAAAAAAAACGGCCGTCAGCAACTCTCCACTTCCCAACCACTATCAAAAACACCAACACCAAACACACACCACCATTCCTTCATTCATTCATTCATTCATTGTCTTTCGTAGAGTACTATACCTGATGATGCCTCGTGTTAAGGCGAAACACGTGTCGTGTACATTGTGGAGGAGCCACCACTCCTTCCTATGTGCCGTTGATAGTGGTTGGGAAGTGAATTTTTTTCGGTTAGATATAGTTTAAGTTCCCCGTAAATCCACTTCTTCTAGTAAAAAAACACACATAATTTTTTTTCTATTTCTGTTTGCTTGTCGCGGATCTTAGCTAAGTTAAAACCCTGACTTAGGTTACCGTATTAGAATTCTTGATAAGACCTCCAACTAGCAATGCTATATTTGCTGGTCCTTAAAAAATGTATATTTCCCGTTATAAAATTGAAGTATAATGAAAAATTCCAATATATTGTGCAATACAGTCTTATTTACATTTTTCTACATACTTTGGAACTGACTGAAATTAGACTTAACAAAGTCCAGCGTTGTTTTGCTTACATTTTAAAGTGTGCTTAGGTTTTAATTAGGGTATTAATTGAGTGTCAGAAGGAAAAATTATATTAGCTTAGTATAACAATTAAATTATTTAAATTTAATTATTTTCATTGGCATATTGCGCATCAATAATGGAAGCTTATTTGGAGCAAATCCAAATGGTCACAAATTACTTACACAAATAACTTGTACGTTGAAGGTTAATATATATTTACTATTGTTTGTTATCATCCGTATTTTTTTATTACTTTTTTTTGGCACGAATTTCGTGATGTCAATGTTGTAAATTTTGTTAATAAATGATATTTATTCATAATTATTTTAAATATTACTAATATGTGTAGAGCGAGTGTAAAAGATAGATTCATCGTAGTTTTTTTGTGGTTTTTATATGCAGTGCATTCCATGTGTTGACGTTTTCTTGATTATTTATTTTTTTATATTTTTTATTTTAATAATAAAATTGTATCTTACTGTCATGTTTTAAATACTGAGTAGGTTTTTTTAAATTTATTTTTATTACATTTTGACATAATAATTATATGTAACTGTCATGTTTTAAACTGTTTAGTATTTTATTAGTTATTTTTAATCATTTCATAAAAATAAATATATCTCATCATCAAGTTTTTATAGCTAAGTAATTATTTATTATTACTTTTTATATTTTATCTTAATAAACACATCGACATATTCCATTTTTACATTTTTTTTCTGAATAATAATTTTAATTTTTTGATTACTATATATCAACTACACTTATGGTTTTTATCAATTTATTTTCATCCTAATCTTGTAAATATTTTATTTAAATTTCGATTTCGAATGAGCGCTGAGTTATATGTGTTTGTGGAGTGGTCTTAGCAATGCGTAGAATTTAGAGTAAAACAAAATGTTTATGATTATCATATTGTTTATGGTATGGTATAGTTTAATAAACTCCAACGAAATATTCAGGTCTATGACAAATATAATTATAAAAAATACGACCAATAAGTATGTTATAAGGGAATAGAAGTGGCATAAATTCGTTAATGGCGATATAATTGGCCCAGTGGCCAAGTAATCGCTCGTGGAATCTATTCTCGCATTGTGTTAAGTATGTGAATCACTTATATATTTGTTTTGATTATGGATGTCCTGTGAAATCCACCTTGGATAAACGTGGTTGGTCTATTCAACGAGAATATAAGGACATATATTGGTTGTAAAAAAATGATTCATCGTCAGCCCTAATGGTCGAGCAAGCAAATACAAACATTCAAGGGTATAAATGCCATTTCTATTGAATTATTATTAAGGTTTCTATGGTCACAGAAAATAATATTGTGTCACTGTTGAAATATAATTTTATATGAATGTATTTTTTTTTTATATTAAATTTCCTCAAATTGAGTATAATTTATTGAGTTGAAATTAAGTATTATAAATTGGCTATACATGTATTACTTACTGTCTTTACGTGTTTTTCTTGATTATCAAGGTATAATACTTTCTGGAAATCAATAAGATAGATTGTGAATATTTCAGCTGTCAAGATTTTTGTACGCTTAAGAATATACAATTAATAAAATTATTCAAATTGCCCTTGCATAAAATATCTGAAAATATTAAACAAAAATACGTAACATAGTATTTTCATATTCACATTTTTGTCACATCACATCTTTGGGCTGAATTATAAATTTTGATGTCTATATTTATAAAAATCAGTAGTCATTAAGGGGCTGGCAGATTCAATTTCCTATACAATCGTAATACCAAAATAATTTCTAATTCGAGTATATTATCTCCATAATGTATATAAGGTTATACTGTCTTTGTCTAGATTCCTGTGTAATTTTAATTGTAAAATGTTATACTTGAAACGAAATGTTAACGATTTGCATTAAGCACATTTTTACCGTGTTCTTTTTTTTTTAAAATAAATTTTTAACGTTTGCTTATATTGTCAACCTAAAATTTAAAAAAAATCCTAAACTTTTCCTGCCGTTCTTGTGCAAAACAGTACAAAATCGTTTAGTGCAGCGAAATGGTTTTGGTTGAGAGCATAGATGCAATATTTAATCGATTTTTACACTTTTCTAAAATCGAAGTTTTCAAAGAAAGAAGAAAGCCCCTTAAGAAGAAAGTTTCTTGGTATTTGAAACAAAGGAAGTTGATATCCATTGTATGTATCTCATTACATCAAAAATTACGAAACATCCCTTTGTGAATTCCACTAACAAATTGCGAAACCTGTTTCAGCTCAATGTTATAGTGACTGAACCAATTAAGAATTCCAATGAATCTTATTGTTTGCTTTAACGACGTCGTTATCAAAGAGAACCTTACCTATTACAATCGAATCCGATTATTTTTTTTAAAAAAAAACAATCGGATTCGATTGTAATAGGTAATAATTTTTTATTGGTTTCCCTTACAATTTTCCTACGATTGATTTGCTGCTATTTTATGACAAAATCGATCATTTTCAGATTTATTCAAGTCCATAAATGTCCATTGAATTAGGTTTCTTAATTCTAGGAGAAGGAATGGCCTTCTCCATGGCGCAACCACGCTTCTCCATGGCGATTTCGTGGGGCACCAGATTTGGAACAAAAACTTTAGTTTACATATTACGTACACATTACGAAACGGTTTACATATTACGGAATAAATTCCAATACGGGAATCGAATATGCGACCATTGATTCTGTAAGCGACAATTAGGTCATCATTTTATATTAGCCATCGCTAAACTTACCGATTAAATGTAAAGCCAGCGCCTTAAGTGATGAATTAATATATTTCCTTCCCTATCCATTACACTGTGTCATTAATAATGTAGTGACTAATAAAATGGTTCAGCCTTTTTATCCATTAAATTTTTAAAAATAACTGTAAAACAGATATATTTGACTCTCCTAGAAGTCCTATTTGACCTTAGTCTGAGGTCTATCTTTTCGTACAGTCGCTTCATCAATGCCCCTGGGTCTATAACGCATAGATTAGTTATATCTATTATTTATGTGTAATTTTTGCTACTGTAATTTGTATTCAGTTATCTGACAAAAGATGTGCGTTATTAGGTCCTCTCTATGAATACATCGCAATATACAGATATATAATGCCTCAAGATATTTCATTTTAAAATCTTTCTTTTGATAATAATAATTAAAAAATCATTTAAATAATGCAATCTACAATTATTGTTATTTTATGTGGAAATGTAAGGTGTAACATTAATATTTTTTTATCGGAACAATTTTTACGGTGTGTTTTTATTTTGAATCTGTATTGTTTTATTATGCAATAAAATTTTATAACTATATTGTAAACTGAGACTTATGTTGTATAAAATGTATTTCATGAAATATACTGTCTGTGATTTTTTTTTAATAATAATAAACAATCATGACAAAATTATTTACATGTTTATAATTTTAAATAAACGTTTTTGAATTGTATGGCGTTGTTTTATTTTGTAGTTACCCCAGGTCGTGGTTTATCTGTTTGAGTTTGACTAATTCAGTTTTCTAACAATTGTTGTTTTTTGTTGAACTAACTTTTTATACCAGTGCATAGAAAGTATTGCAACTTATGGATCGCTCATATTTTTTCAGGTCCAATGAAGAGAACCAACGACATTTTGTGATGTGTTCAACTGTCAGAAATTAGAAAACTGGAAAAGTACACAAAAATAAATAATAGTATTCCAGTATAGTATTATGAAGAATAATCGTAATAAGAGTATTGAAGTCTCATTTTAAATTTATTTAATGGATTATTAATGTTTTACTTTATTTTTAATTAGAACGCAGTGATTGAAAACTTTCATGACTATATAAGAAAAGTTTGATAGTTAAAATCACATATAGTTTTCTTCAATATTTTTATCCATAAATTTACAAAAATAAAATACAGCAAAAATATAACGACATCTAAAGATAAACATTAAATTTAAATCGCTATTAGAGAATTGAATTGCTAGTACATGATAAAGTAATGGTGCCTTGCTATATCGTTAACCAGGATATATTATGCATGTTGGCGCCATTAGAAAGATAGGGTTTGATCTTTAATCAATCTGATCTGAAAAGTCAATCTGGTTTGATATTTAATACATTTTCAACCTATTTTATCAAAATTCATAAGTATTGATAGTGTATATTCGTCTTTACTGATGCGATGAACGAAAATGCTCTAGTCATACCCGTAAAATATATTTATTTAAAAAATAAAAGACTGAAAAATTATATAATGCTGTTGCTATCGGTCAAGATCTGTTCCTCAAAACGAATTAACATCTATTTGTTTTACTGTATAACTGTTTTATATAAATAACGAAGTTTCGATAAATCTACATGTAGAAAGTACATCACACCTTACATAAAAATATTAATGAATTTTTCTTAGATAATATTACCTTGTAGGTTATGTAAAATTAGATTTTAAAACTTTGTTGTACCTTTCTGTGTCAGAATTTAAATAAATTACACGTCACTTTGCATATGTTTTAATTATTCTCTCAGTTTATGTAATTAATTATGCTGTCTTGGTCTCTTTAAAAATAATTTAAAAGTATTATATTATGACTTTTACTTTTACGCCCTAATCGAACTGGAAAACAAAATGGAACAAAGTATTTATCATATAGTTGATGAAATTAGAATTTTGTTAAAGTCCGATAAGAAAATCTTAGATTACTATATAATTGACGATACAATTAACAGTCAATTAAAAGTCTGCGGCAGTCCACTGCTGGACATAGGCCTCTCACAACCGCCACCTAGCCCGATCTTGGGCTTCACGCATCCAGTTTCTGTCTGCCGCCCTGCGCAGATCGTCGCACCATCTAGCCGGGGGGGCGTCCCACACTACGTAACTTAAGTACGCGTAATTAAAATTTTTGTTATGGATTATTTAAATCTTTAATTTTAATACAAGAGTTAAGTTAGTTATTTATTTTATATATCAAGTACCATCACAAATATAAATAGTTTGCCACGTCTGTAAATTCGCGCTAAAATTTCAATCATTTGTTGCAGGATACATCAGTTTTTTTATATAGCCTCTATGTATTACTACTTGGAACGGGCATTCCCCATTTCTGGACGAATGGACATTAACCCGCTGCCCCAGTACAAGGTGGATTGGCGAGATACCTATAATACTCTTAATACCTGGGGGCAATACATATATTGTATTTATCCTCGATGTGGAAATCAAATCTGCGCCCATTGACTTCATAAGGAGAAACTTTGCCACTGAATCATTTAAAAGGTTATTTTTTTAAAATACGTTAATAACAGTTGTATAATATTTTAATAATCTTTATTTTAAACCAGCCATGTCAAACTTAAAGTTACTAGTGGGCCAAAAGCATGAAGTTCGTACACTAGGTGGGCTGCAAATCTAATCTTAAGAAGACAAAGTTTTAAAAAATTACTATTGAAAAAATTACTATTATAGGATAAGTATATTTTATATAGGAGAAGATATAGGACAAGTATATTTATTTTCAAATATAAAGGTCATTACAAAAATGTACAAACAAAAAATTTTGCCAGACAAAAGATGTTTTGAGAAAAGTTATCAATACATAGCTGTTATAAACGAATAATCAAATAACTTCCTAGAGAATTTTGAAATCAAGTATTTCGGACCGGTTTCGCAATGAAACTGAACGCACTCAGATAGTTCTAAATTTGACAGATGCCAGAAGAGATGCTAGTGCTTCCAGATTTTCTTATATAACATAAACTTCTCAGTTTCTATTTTTGTTACGCCGTAGTGATTTTTTAATATTTATATATTTACTCTCGTAGTAATGTAACATCCACATTGTTAATTTGTTGTTTGCGTATCGAGACATTTTATTCGTGACTAGCTCCACAGCTAAAACTTTTTTTTATTGGATCCAACCTTGTTTAATGCTGGTAAATGGGGAATACCCTATTTACGAGTTCTCCAAACAACCATTGTGATAATACTTTCTGTCATTAAGTTTTGGACATAAATTTTTTAATAAACTTGTAATTAATATGGTGTCGGGATCTTCATATATAAAAGTAATGTTTCTCTGATAGAAGCTTTTCAAGGCACCTCACTATATCAACATATTTTTTGTTGTGGAAGGTATGTTTAAAGAAGCGGTGTAGAAAAGAAATGAAAATAAAACAAAATTTAATTTGGGAACGGAATCGTTTATTAAACCCATCTGTTATAGTAGATAATTAAATTATACTGTTACTCTACACATTTTGTACTGTTCAAAGTACCTACCTATCTCAAGTATTTCTATTTCTTAGGTTAGAATGTACTAACAAATGCACCCAATGCCGAGGAATATGTTTCATGATAATTCTTTTGTTTTATTTCTATATTTTATTATCAATTGTGCTTCAAAAATTTAGTGGTAGTTACCAATCACAGTACCTTCTGGATCCTACGATTACAATCAATACAATGTATATTAAGATAGACGTACACTTTTATGATAAACAATAATATGCCAATTTTAATAAAGAGGTGAATGCATGACACAATAAACGTCTATTATGACAGGAATGAATAATTCTAAATATAGGAACGATTATGATCGTCACAAACAAATTACATAAGTGTTTGAAAAATAGTTAAGAATTTACATATGTATTTTATGCTTTAATATTGAACATATTATCTATTTCTTGCTGCTCGGTTACACGCTTTGTATACATAGCTTTTATATAATTGTTATTATAGTACATGACAAAAATCTCTATATTTTCAAAGTTATAAATCAAATTACATAGATTAAAAAGTATACTAGTGGCATAAATATATAAAACGTAGATTAAAAATAAATTATATTAACAGCGTGCATCCGAGCGATAAGGGAGATTATAGTTTTCAATTACATTGTAGCTATGTTGTCTATAATTACTAATAAGTTAATATTTTTAGATATCATTCCAGTCGTCGTTTCGTTTACATTTATTAATTATAGGTATAAATCTTCCTTTATTGTCCTCATTAATTACCATTAAAACAAAGCTGGATAAAAGAAAATCTTTTCTATTATTTCATTAAAATACAGTGTCGAATCGTAACGAGTGGTGGCAAATTGTTTTGTGTAAAATTGCTTTGGTTCCGCCATTAGAATAGAATCTATACATGTCACAATAATACGAGACACAAATACAAGATTTATTCGAGGTTCATAACCGTATCTAATTAATATTACTCGCAAAGTAATTGTGAGATGTTTGACACAAGTGACATGTGTGGACGCCATTTTGAATTTTGTTAAAATAACAGTTTATAATTGTTTAAGATTATATAGGTTGAGGGTTATTATTGATGAATGTGATTGTGATTAAAATTATATAACATATATAGTTTTATAAAATGTACCTAGGAGAACATACAGGACATCACATGTTACTTGTGCCAAAACAATAACTATAAGAGATAGAACTATAGGAAATAAGTTCATGATATGTACCTAATTATACACAAATGGTCGACGAATTGCAAATGACACAAACCAATAAATAGCATTCAATGACGTTCATTATAACATTATATACACTTACTATACTTTAGTACCCTTGGATTTAATGGATTTTATAAGGTTAATCGATTGTTATAGAATAAGACTATCTTTATTAAGTGTAGTTCCTAGTAATTGTTATCATCAATATTTACATAAGTACTTATAATTACGTTCCGCGTGCCGACCGCCGATCGCGCAAATGTTCCGCAACATTTCCATTATGGGATACTACAATAATCGAAAGGTGTCAACATTGCGCGACCGCTCCAATTTGACAACACAACCACTTCCCACTCGTAGAATCACCAGCAACGCTTCATTCGGTTAGAAAGGAATCCATTTAAATGTATACGAAAATAATTGGGACTTACAGTATATACAAAAATATCACATTACTTCGAGGCCGCAGCTTTTATATACTTAGTCATTACTTATTTCGTCTTCTTGCCTTAATCAATTATTGGTTCGAAGCGTAAGCTAGACATCGCAGGAAGTAATCGATCGTGCCCGTAATAGAATACTGTTGCATTTCATGAAACCAATTAAGCGCAAATAATGCCGTGTATCTTTTTTGCGGCTTATTCCAACGTTTGTAAATTTTAAGATGGGTATTATAGTTTTGAAATTCTCAACTGCAAAGAAACTGCACGAACTCGGTGTGTATGAGACAATCGCAACGCATCCATGACTATACAGTGTTTCCCTTAACAAGTCTACCTAAGGACATCTAGGAAGAACGTTAAGACTAGGTGCTCGCCATATAAAGTTAGGAAGTTTGAATTGTAAAAGATTACACCTACCATACAAGTTCTAGAAGGCCGTTTGAGGCTGTCTGAAAAAGCTGCAGCCATGCGGACGCTTGGCCAATCATATTCGAACACTACACTACATATGTAAAACTATTTGGCTAACCATCATCTTAGGCTACGCAAAAGCGAGAAACTGCAGAGCGTAGGCTTAGCTGAAGGCCTCTCCATTTCTGGAGGAACGGACGTTAATCCACCACATTTGCCCAATGCGGATTGGCGGGGTTATCAGACTCGGAATAAATATCTGTCGGTCATACATACATATATATATTCCGATGCGGGGATCGAACCCGCGACCATTAAGTCCGTGGCCCCTTCATTGAGCCAATTGAACTTCAATTTTAACCTTATTTTCACCTAAAGTGCTCTCCGGTCAACTCCTTTAAATTGTTGTCGTCAGCTAAGCCCAAGCCTAACAAAACATAATTACGCAACCCCCGAGACGGGTTTAGTAAGCCAGACGCCGGAGGAGCCCCGGCAGCCGCAGTTCTGTCTGGGGACTCGAGACTCCTCCCTCGCGACGATGGCGGCCATCGTGGGTCAGTAGACGCGCAAACGTCGGAGCCCGACATAACCCGGCTGTCATAACCCAGGTCCGACATAACCCAAGGTATCCTTAACGGACTTCCCCACGTAAAAAAGAGGCTTAACAAAAATCTTGAGACGGCACACATAGTGGCGTTAACATTTATCACATAGAAAAATATAGTATTTGGGACGCGTTTATTGCTAATTTAGGTACAGTCTTTGGTGGCCTCCGGGGATGAGCCGCCGGAGAAGTCGTCGAGGAAGTCGAAAGTAGCGACGGCGGCTCGCTCTCGGTCCCCGTAGCGGACGAAGAACCCGTCGCGGCCGAGGATGGACGGGCGGCGCGTGCGGGGGAAACGTAGGACCGCCAGCCCCCGGCTGCGGAGTGCGGCCGCTGCGCAACAGGCCACGTTAGCAGCTACAAGCGAGCGCCCTCTGGACGAGACGAACACGCGTCAGCACGCACACCCACGTGCCACGTGTTCGCTCGCACCCACACTACTACAGAACTACCCACCGCTCCGAGTTATTCCGTCCAATAAAAAACTTACACGTGTACTGTTTTATTATTTGTTCATTATAACAAATTTTCGTAGAAAATTCCTTTTACATACTAATTTTATTCATCACTGTTGTATGGTTGGTTAAGAATTTGTAATATCTACCAGCATTCATTACTATTGTATGTGTTGGTAGGTCTAAGAATTTGATTGTGATGCCCGCACAAATTAGTATTTACCAAGCCAGCGTATTGATTGCTCGCGTATCGCAATACCCCCTAATTAACATAGATAAAATGTGGCGACGAGGATATTAAATGAGTAAACCTAAATCGATGTAAGTTTAAAAATAAAAACATTTGTTGTAAGTTTGTAATCTTATCAAGAAAAATGTTAAGTAGAAGATGAAGGTAGAGCGAAAGGAAATAAACTGATTTCTGCATTCTGCCACAGGTGTAGGCAGAATGATCAGCACTGAAGTTAACCAACAACAGCATTAGAGCTGAGGAAAGGCCTATTCTTTGGCACATTAACTCTAATTCTTATTTAAGTTATTCTGAAAATATGTGTAGTACTACTATTAATTTCTCAGCTTAATTTCTACTTTGATTGTTACTTTTGATGTTGTATGTATTGTGCCTTGAATAAACAAGTTATCTATCTTTATCTACTTTAACGACCTGTAGCTGTATTTCGACGAATATATAAATTCTAATACTTGGCAACCTTCATTATATTTTTATTTTTTCGGAGCGGTTGGTACATGACATCTACTCGAAATGAGGCGAGAGTGAGATAGTGCGTGTGAGTGAGAGCGGAAACGATAGGCGTGGCTTGACGTGTGACTGGACATAACCATAGAGAAATTATATACAGAGTAAATAGCAAACAGATAACGTATTAAAAATAAATAAATTAAAAATATAAGTCGAAGGGAATGTATCATAATTAAGTTCAGTTCTGAAAGTATGGGCTTTACTCTGTTTATAATAGGCTCATTCCAAGAAAATTAACTAAAGCACGGAATTAGAGTTAAAATATTTAAAACCATGTCGATTTTTCGTTATCTTTTGATAAGGCGTACAGTAAAAAGGGAAAAGGATAGTCAAATCTATTATCTGTTACGAAAACGAAACCTTTTCAATGTTTCACGTATTACGATCAGATACGATCAGATTACATAGAATGGATTACGTAAATTCGAAGATTTTTATTGTCTACACATTTTTATTGTCTTTTGTGACAGATTATCGACTTCACAGATTGTGTATTGATTGTAATATATTATATATTGATTGTATTATATAATATTTATTGTAATGACAGCCTATATCATTTCCTGATAGTACATTTACTGTTCCTTTTTTATAGAAAATTTCTGGTAAAAATTCTGTTAAAAGAAGTAAGATGTAAAATAATAACTTATTTATTTTAACTCCGATTCCATGTCATTTAGTCAACGTTCCTAGAGCACATTTACACATACAAAATGACAGAAAATAACGAGTACAGATAGAGAATAACATTAAATGTTGATTGTTTTCATATATCGTGGTTTAGGTTTAAGCATTATGTTTATGACATCATTAGATAAATTTAAAAATAATTATCATTTAAAACGATACTTAAAATACTTTGTGAATTGTAATAAAATATAAAATTACGTGCCATTCATTATAATTACAGATGTTCTAATCATTTAAGTAAATGATCAACATTTAAAGCCGTATGTAAGTAAGCACGATCAAATGGAAGAAATGAATTGAGAGGCCAATTACCATCAGTATTGTACGAAAACAAAAATTATTAAGAATATATAACACAACCACAATAAAAAAATAACAAATAAGTATATATGTATATATCATTAGAATATTTACAACGTTAAATTTTTACCACTATTCGAAAATAGTTTTCTGAAGAATAAGTAGAAGGACAGATAATAAATTACAAGGTGACCAACGTTAACTAACATTTAAAGCCCATACATAGACACGAAATTTAAAATCTTTGGCTTTTTTATGGGATCAAACAAAGGAGCTAACGAACAGGCGTGTCACCTGATGGAAAGCAATCAACGCCGCCCATAGACATCCGAAGTGCCATAGACGTTTCAGAAGCGTTGCCGGCTTTTTTATGTCGTATCTGTTTGGAAGCACCGCTGGAGGTAGCTAGTTTCACAGGGCTGTGGGGGATGGAAAGAAGTTTCTGAAGAGTGGATTATTGAAAATAGATACAAATGGGACTCAATCAATAGAGACATAACAACTCTGTGGAATCAGCTACCTCCAGCGGTGTTCCGAACCGATACGACATTGGAACCATCAAAAAAACACATAAAAGCACTTAAAGGCCGGCAACGCTTCCGTGATCCTTGTGGTGTCGCGGATGTCTATGTGGTGGAAGGCATTGATTGCTTTCCATTAAGCGGCACGCTTGCTCGTTTGTTCTTCTATCCCATGAAAAAAGACAACACCAAATGTTAGCATCAAATGCCATATGAGTGACAACACTGATATCCCATTGATATTTTGATATATTTACCAGTCTTTTGCCTCCTCGAACGATGTAAGCGGTGCAGGCGAGAGTAGGGTGGTGGTGCCTCCGCGGGGGAGGAGCCGCAAGACGATGGAGAAGAGTCACTTGAAGCCAGCATCACGTCTAGGAGGTTAGCACGCGCCTGGAATTCGAATAAAGTAACATGTTGATTGTGACAGGATACGAATGTGGCTAGCAGAAGTTGAAGAATAGGGTACGTGGCATGTTTTGAGGGAGGTCTATTGACTGTTACAGGATGTCGATAATTATTATAATGTTATAATACATGTCCATATGTTACATTTCAAGATTGTATTACAAATCAAAATTTACCTTTGGATCGCTAAAGTCGATGTCCTTTTCCACATGCACCCACCCCGTGTGGGCCCACAGCGCGCTGTCCTTGTGTGCGCAATTTTTTTCTACTTTTTCTTCGTTTTTGACGTCGGCACCCGCATTCGCACCCTCGCTTTGGCGAATCATTCTACGAAATGTTTAATCCAATTATTATTTTGCATTCAAACGTTATATATATATATACGTTTTGGTTTGACTGAAATTATAGAATTTTATCCAGGATTTAAAACCAAACAGAGGTCAGAATTCAGACATTTTAAACACCGAGTTCTAAATTTCCTAATTTTGATTATCTTTAGGCATTGCGTCTTTATTATCGTCTTTAAAGGACAGAGTCAAGGGAAACCTATGCCTATGGTGTTGCGAATGTCTATGGGTGGCGTTAATTGCTTTCTATTAGGTGAAGGCTCATTTGCCTTCCTATTAAGTATATTTAATTATATTAAAATTAATTGTATTTATTATACATGCAGAACGTAGTGGAAAGTAGGAAAATTACCTATTAAGCTCGTCAATAACGTCTTTCGACGTGGCAGCCTCGTGGAAACTCAACTTGTGCTCCTGTTTCACTATAATAGATTCGGGAACGGTTGTAGGTTGAATCTTACTTGGTCGACTCTTTTCCGAAACAGGAATTTTCGATCGTATTCTGCTAGGCGAAGAAGGTGGTCTCTTTCCACCCATAAAAGTAGGTATACGACTTTTTTCGCCTCTGTGTTTTATTTCTCTCTGAGTTCCATCATTCTTATTACTTATTATCACAGTTTCAGCAGTAGACGTGCTCGTTGTGTTTGACTCCGTCATTTGCGGAGAGCTAGTTTCCGGAGAGGAACCTTCTTCCTCTTCTGGGACGGTTACTAAAATTCCAGTGCTCCTTCGACAAGCGCTTAGTACTTCCTCGACTAAAGATACCTCTGTTTCACCACTTGTATATGTAAAACTTGGTGATTTCGTTAGAGTAGCCTCAATATCCACTCTTTCAGCTATTGCAACTTGTTTGTTTAGTATAATATTCACAGTATTTTCTCTCAAGCTTGAATTATGATCTATATTACGACTAGATTCGATATCACACGGGTTTTCTTCTTTTTGTGCTAATTGTTGATCTATATCAGATGTGTTATTACTACCAATGCTTTTATTAATTTCATTTTTTCTTTGCACTTTTTGTAGATGATGTTCATCTAACTCATTTTCTGCATTTTCTGTTTGCGAATATTCATTGTAATAGTCCTCAGATTCCACGTAAGGATCTTCTCTTTCGATAAACATTGGAGTTGATTTCGTTTCTGATACAGGTTCACAAAACGAAACCTTAGGTCGTTCGTTAGAAATTATTACGTCACTTGAATCATTTTCTGAGAAACTACCGAAAGAGTCAGGACGTTGCCTGTCTTCAGAAACTTCACTTCGTGGGCCTACGGAATCATCGTCATAATCAGCTGCGGCATATGGAGGCGGTAACTCTCTTATTTCAGACACAGGTCGAGATGATACTGAGTCAGATTCCTCTCTGTCGCGACAATACTTCTGTTGTTCTGCAATAAAATTGAGCACGTTTTGTAGAGCTTGTTCGCGATCTTGCAACCCCACAGCTTGAACATCGTGGAATCTCAAATGATTATTAGGATCCTGGGATGGCATACCTCTCGAAGAGTTTGATGCTAAGCTCTTTGTGCTTTCGTACTTTACAAGTCGGTAAAAATCTCTTGTGAAATCAAGTCCGATGTTCGCACAGTCACCGTCTTCGCTTAATGCTGTACTGGAGTGTTTTTCCGGCGCGTCGGATGCACTTGACCACGATCCTCCTGGAGAATGAGTTCCAGAATATTCCCATCGTTTTTCAGTTTCAGTATCATCAGTAATTTTGCATTCATCGATTTCAACTGCCGCAAAACCACAATCATTCCACAAACAGTCTCCAACATCTTCTTCTAACTCTAACGCGTCATCTTCCCGAATACTCGGTAAAGTTGACAAGGATATTTGACCAGGTGTCGTGATTTCCGCAAAAGGTGATTGTCTATCTCTAAGATCTTCGCATGATAATGATAAACTCCAGTCTTCTAATTCTGCTCTGTCATATTCCAGGTCGGCTAAATCTCGATGTCTTTGTTGTAGTGCAGACCTGGCGTCGTCTAACTCTAGCCAATGTTGCACATAATCTGCATCGTACTGGGAACCATCAGCTCGTTCATCTACAGTACTACCCCATGAAACTCTTTCAGAACTTGTAGTTGATGCAATTGCTGCTCTTCTTAAAGGCCTCTCTGGTGCTGGTTTTAGATCTAATACTAGAACTCCTGAATTTGGACTTGGAGTGTCTAGGCAGCTTGTTGGACACGTGGTTCCTGCTATTAATTTTAAGCAGAGATGTGAATCTGAGAAACTGCGCACGACATGTTGAAAAGGTAGGATGGGTCGTGACGGTGGGTAGCTGCCCCTAACACCAGCGAATGCTACACCTATAGGAAAGTAAATATAATCGGCATCAGCTAAAAGTCTTGCATGGCGTCGTGATTCTCGAGGATTAATTGAGACTATAGTTTGATTATCAGTTTCATCAGAAGCTTCATTTAAGTCGGGTAGAGCTCTATCGGCTGCATGATCACTTTGACGTGATGCGTCGGCTTGGACATCGCTAGACATTGTAGAGTACCCTTCATCCTTGGCACCACTTTCTGGAGATTCAGCTCCTGCCTCTCCACCTTCACCATTTTCTTCCTCTGTTGCTTTTTCTTCGCTAGCACCTAAAAAAAGGTTTATACTTGTACAATATTTATAAGGGTTAAAAAGGCTTGTTACGTAATATTTTAAACGCAGTTTAACATAGATATGGACAGGAAAAACTTACCCCTTACGGATTCAGTGCAAGGCGGTGGCATATTGAGGCTTAGTGTTGCAGGACGAGCCGGTGGTGCCCACAAAGTTGGATCTACTGCCGATAATGCGCGCGCCAAGTTTGCTGGTGTCACCTCAAGACCCTGGAAACCAAACCAAAAGGGCTGTTAAGAAATTTTAAAAAAACTGTATAGAAAGTTCTCATTATTATGCAAGGGCTATTAGCGAAAGCAAGTATGGTGCATCCCTAGATAATCTACATTTTCCGTCAAACATTATATAGGGTATTCAGTAACTGAATTATATTTTCAACCTTAACCATTACTTTCAAACAAGGTTTAATTCGACCATATTTATATTAGGTTGGAATAATCCTTGTTTTTGTCACGTTTTTCGGAGATCCGACAATCGTTGGAGCAAACGAGCGCTGGAGTGGAGACCGCGTCTCGGTAAACGTAGTGTGGGATGCACCACGGCTAGATGGTGCGACGATCTGCGCATGGCAGCTGGCAGAAACTGGATGCGTGAAGCCGAAGATCGGGCTAGGTGACGCTTTATGGGGGAAGCCTATGTACAGCAGTGGACTGCCGCAGGCTGTTGATGAATCCTTGTTTTAAATAAGTCGTTAAGGTTGAAGACCTAATGTGCCACAGGACACTTTATACATATATATATATATATATATATATATATATATATATATATATATATATATATATATATATATATATATATATATATATATATATATATATATATATATATATATATATATATATATATATATATATATATATATATATATATATATATATATATATATATATATATATATATATATATATATATATGATCGAGCCATGCATAACGTGTTAGCTCGACTGCAGCGGAAGTACCACACCTTCATGGATTATTGGCGGTAAATGGTAGCTTTTTGCTGTGTTACCACGTTTCGTAGCGTACGTTCCCTACGTACGGCCTAACACCTTTCCCCCTCCATCACTGTCTTCTTCCTCTCCCATCATTCATATTCGTGTGGTATGTTTTGATATGAATTTAGGTGTAGGCAATAAATCTGATCCTTTAGTAATGTGGATGTCTATGTGTGGAGGTTATTATTTAGCATTAAGCGATCCGCTTGTCTGTTAAAAATTTCGATGTGAATGAAATGTTACCTTTAATTCAGTCCAAATGTCAGCAAGTATTTGATGCCTCCGCTTGTCGTCCTGGCTTAGGGGGTGTGGGTGTTGAACTGGCGGCGCGGGAGGGGGTGAGTCCCGGAACGACACTAAAGACCCGCACGAACCGACGTCCACCACGTGAACTGAAGACCAAACAACTGCGCAATTATGACAACGGTTATACTATAGAGGTGAGGTAAAATCGAGCATATTGTTAATTCCATAAAAATACTCTATTAAAAATTATAAATGATCATAAAGTTTCTTGCCAATTTCATTTTGAAAACTTGTGATAGAGTTTAAGAAATAAATGAGATGGTCATCTTAAGAGTCCAAATCCAAATTTTATATAAAGAAATGATTTTGATTTATTTTCAGATACCTTGTAAATCCCTGGGTGTGTGCGGTGTAGCTGGAGTGTGGGGTGTGGCGGGGGAGGGTCGCGGCTGAGGGCGTAGCTGCCGCACCAGTAGGGCGCTCAGCGCTCGGTTCTGGGCCTCCAGCTCGCGAACTCTTGCGCGGGCGCATCCCAACTCTTCACGCACGCTCTGTAATCAAATTTTTCTTTTCTATTACCTTCTGCAATAGCGGAATCTAATTAAGGAGTACCCCAGGAGGAGATCAGTACAGCCTGTTGCTGGAGAATCCCTCCCTGAGTACTTCTGCTCAGACTATCCTGCGTACACTTGAGAGTTGAGATATAAGGATGCACTCAAATCTCAACACCATCTTGAGATACCTAAGCATATGTCTATAGGCGGCGTTCATTGCTTTTCATTAGGCAACACGATTGCTCATCTGCCTCTCTTTCCCATGAAAGAAAATCAATTCACTCCTCATCCTCGCCCTCGTGGGAATCAGGACGTGACTGGTGGTGCACCACGTAACCGTAATTTATTAACGAATTAGGTATATTAAGATTTGTCATAGTGAATCCTACGAGCCGCAAGGGAGGATGGAGGTCAGCCCCAGTAGAGCCCCGCATACTACCGCAACGGAAGACGAGGAGTGATACGGTATTCTTCATTGAAATATAATAATAATATCAGTTAAAACGAATATAACACTGGAAATGGTTAATTTTATGCTTGGTATCTCTCAGTTAACGTAAAAGTTACAGCATCTCGCCGGTCTGTAATTGATTATTCCATCTCAAGGATGTCTTGTTCAAAGCTCCCCTCGTCAGTTGTCTTCTAAACGCGTATATTTTAATTACGCTTCATTAGGTGAATTAAATTCGAGTAGCGAAATCGACGGGCTGTAATTACTGGGGGAGAAAGAGATAGATAATTATATACTAGGGATGTTAATGGAGGTTTTTTCCTAAACATTTTTATGGAAACGTAGATTATTTTTCATGTTATGCTAGATTCTTACATCCATCCATAACTTAAGTAATATATGTAACAGTGTGTAAGTGCTTATGTAACAAGTTCTTATTTCAATCAATCAATCAATTAACAACCTGCGGCAGTCCACTGCTGGACATAGGCATTATCCAAGAAGCGCCACCTAGCCCGATCTTCCGCTTCACGCATCCAGTTTCTGCCAGCTGCCCTGCACAGATTGTCGCAACATCTAGCCGGGTGGCGTCCCACACTACGTTTACCGAGACGCGGTCTCCACTCCAGCACTCGTCTGCTCTAACGATTGTCGAATCTCCGACAAACGTGACCAACCCATTGCCACATTAGTTTACTAATTCGAAAGGTTATGTCGGTGACTTTAGTTTAGTGCATTCATATGGGTAGTGTAAGACAAAAGAAGCAATTGACTCTGATGGCTTGTTATTTAGCGCAATTATTATGCTTTAGATATTATTCCAAGGTTTCCGTCGATTCTGAAAAAAGAAATGTACCTAGGATCTTGATCAGATCTGATGTAGATGTATCATCATATGTTATTATGATTAATGATATGACCAGTTCCAACGAGCTCTACAAATTCTAAACCTGAGATACATACATGCACGAATGCGGAGCAGTAATCGCTGTCAATGTAGTGAAATTAAATTTGATAGACGCTGATCCCCTCGTACCGAGGTTATCGATACTATATGACAGATATCTAATATGACACACCGTGTGATGTTACGCGGAATTATCCACAGGGGTAATTATAGACGGGCGGGGTTGAGAGGATGAGGATGATAGAGTGCCCCGAGATTAATATTACGTTATGTATAATAATGTCGCTAATTGTATATGTATACATACATATGTACATGTTATTATTATCAAGTATTTAATGCAAAAAATTCCTGTGACGTGTACAACATATAACTATTCCTTTTTTTATGGGATAGGAGGGCAAACGAGCAAGCGTGTCGCCTGATGGAAAGCAATCAACGTCGCCTATGGACAACCGCGACACCGCAGGAGTCGCGGAAGTGTTGCCGGCCTTTTAGGTATATATAGGCTTGTTTTTTGAAGGTTCCAATGTCGTAACGATTCGGAAAGACTGCCGAGGGTAGCTGATTCCACAAACTGGTGGTGCGTGGAAAAAAGTTACGGGAGAAACGCACTGTAGTAGATCGCCACTCATCCAGATGGTGGGAATGAAATTTTTTCTTACGGCGAGTTGTGCGGTTGTGGAATTCGGCGGCGGGAATTATTCCAAACAATTTCTCGAAGCACTCCCCATGATAGAAGCGGTAAAAAATGCTCAGAGATGAGACATCTCTCCGCAGTGCTAGAGAATCAAGTCGATCGGTGAGATCTTGGTCATCTTGGTCAACGATTCGGATTCAAAGTCGTGCACTTTGAATGCGATCAAATGGAAGAAGTTGATACTGGGGAGCCTCGGCCCAGAGATGAGAACAGTATTCCATGTGTGGCCTGACTTGTGCCTTTCCGCGATATCGATTAAAAGATCGCCGACGATTGGATTCACTTCATATACGGTTGCCATGGCCAAAGTTAGGCCTTATTGTGGTAACCCCGTCGGTAAAGCTGGCCGACGAATGGGTTACATACGGTCGCCATAACCAAGCCTAGATATTGGAATCCCTGTTGGTTATAGCTTCTGGTTGCCGTGTTTTCAGCACCTCATTTTTGCGAATAAATAAATATAAAATTTAACAAATTTAAAATATAAACAAGAGTTTTACTATATAATAGAGCACATTAAACAATTAAAAAAAATAATTCAGTAATGAAAATGTATCTGTGGATATACAGAATGAAAACAGCAGCATAGACTAATCTGTCAGCAGCACACGTCGCCATCTTTATCTGAATAGTTGGCGCCAAAATTGTAGCAACATGGTGGACATTTACGAAACAGATTTAAACGCAAACAGTCGCATTATCGGCGAGATTATGCCAAGATTATAGTGGGCCGTGGCTCCTGTGAAATTATTACGGTAGTAGCTAAGGCCGAAGTGTCCCATTTCGTACGATTTATGTGCGAAAGGAGCAGAGTGTAATCCACGGGCACGGGACGCGAGCCCACCATAATTATGAGAAAACAATTTCCGGGTTGCATCTTAATGTTTCCGACGGATTAAGAGATCGGGATAGAAGCTGTTTTTTGGACTAGAGTACTAATCTTGGCGGTATATTCGGGTGTCTGTTTAAAATAAATTACGATGAAAGGAACTGTTAATCATTCTTTCAGATTATCTGGTATTTGAGGATTTACTAATCATTCCTTCAGATATTCTGGTATTTGAGTAAACACACCCTGTGTATGACGTTGTAAACGTAAGTAAACTTTGTGGCGTGATGGAGTATTGCTGACGGTCTCTTCTCGGTAAGAATTAGACTTGTATCTCTCTATACACATCTCCGCAGACAGAATACTAATGTTTTGATTTGTGTTTGTGGACCTTAGCAAAGTAGGTTTGACTGCTCATCTTTCTAACGAACTATGTATTCACAGTAAAGAGACAAATAGCTCACCTTCTGGGAAAGCAGTGCCCGCACGACCTGTTGAGCGACATCGTCCAGTCTCTTCTCCTGCTCCCCCCCACCCAGTCCGACGGAGAGCGCAGATAACTGCCCCCGCAGCCGATCGTTCTCAGCACTCAGCGCAGCCACCTGGCTCTGATAGTGGGCCGCTGACGTCTGCAAATACGAGACTGCTTGAAGATTCTATTAGGCTAATGGTTTTTATGTATATGGAAGTCACAGTTTTTATTTCCTACTATGTCTTCACTCCTCATTAGTTGTTGCCCTCTTAACATCTAGTTTTTTACTTGCCAATGACAAGGACGAACAACCAGACTCAGAATAGACCCAGATTGTAAATACATGGAGGTCATACACGAATTTAATCTGATGTGTGAATTGACCCACACACATTGACTCAGAAGGCGAACACTGCATGACTGCGACATTTGGGTCATGTTCATTGATATGAACAAGAAATTTAATGCGCATTTAATCGGTTTGAGTAATTCAGAATGAGCTTCAGAATCTAACAGAATAGCAAAAAGTAGAAGTTTGAATAAACTACTCTGAAAACATAAATCTACAAAATTCTTCAGCTACATACAGGTATATTATTTTACTTATTCCGAGTCTAGATGCCCCACTTAGACAAGAATGACGGGTGAACCATTTCCTTTGCATATGGGGAGGCCTCATGCCCAACTTTGATATAAAAAAAAAATATATAGGAATTGTAAATATAGATCTTATCTCTTCGTCGATAAGGTCTCAAAACGGCGCAGTTGAAGGTTGTACGTAGGGCGATTCATTAGTCATCGAGTAGTGCACACAAAGACTACGGATCTGTTTGTGCGTCGGTCTGTCTGAAACAACATGCGGTTGATACGGCGCCCAAGGGGTGAGGTTTCGACGGGTGAGTTTACGTGTATTTAATTTCGACATTTCCTTTAACGCGATGCAATATTGAGGGTAGCAAAAAATCGCGGCTACTAGGGGCCCACCTTCTAATTTACATTGGCTAAGTGTCGAAGACGATGGTGAAAGGATTAGGGTGCGGTGTCTGTCGAAAGTTTGCAGACAAATCATAATTACTAAGTAGTTTCTATAACGGAATTAAAGTTGTTTACATGCTAGACTACAAGACTTATGGGTGATGTTAATGCTTTCAGAGCCAATAGCTGCGAGATTTAATCCCGCATTGGGATAATTATAGATATTTATAGGTATTTATCCCGACATGTATTCCATCAATCTGTTTTGAACAAGCGTGGTAGACTAATGTCCATTCCTTCAGAAGTGAATAATTCCATGCCCAGCAGCATATATGGGTGCATTAAAAGAGGGTGCAAATATATTTTTAATATAATTCCAATTTTTAATTTTTCTTGATATTTGTTTTGCTTTCATTATGAATAATAAAGAAATAGAAGGCTGTAGGAGATTAACGAAAGGGGAAAGAGGTTTGATCTTTAGCTCTTAACGATTACTGAACGAAGAGCATCAGGTTGTCTACTAGTACTCTGTGAGTACTTACGCGAAAAAAATTTTTTGAATTATTTTTGTAAAAAAAAATTTTTCTAAAAATTGTCTGTAAAACAGTTCGCCAGTTTGAAAAGAAAATAATTTTTAATCAGTAAGAAAAAAAGTCATAATTTATCTGTTTTGACATATGTCATATGTCCCACTGCTTGGTACAGACTTCCCCATTTCTGGGGGAATATACATTGATCTAGTAGGGCACCCGGATTCAAACTAAAAACCTGTATACTTATATACCATATTTATATTTATCTCGATGCCGGAATCGAAGTTTAGACAATGGCATCGATAATTATAGCTTCGCGAGTGGCAATTGGGTTGTTGTAATATGTATAAATGTAAATAATTCCTAAAGTTTTCTAATTACCTTGATTCCACCAATTTTAACTTTTTGTATTTGATCATTAATTCATTAATTCTCACAACTGCTTCTGGTTGTGGTTTATTCCCGGTGATTCGTTGGGATTCATTTGATTCATAAATAAAATTTTATTTTACAATATTAAAAAAGCCGTTCGGATCGCGCATTTTATTGGCAACCGTCACATATGTCATATATCGACGCCATATTTATCATAGACAATTTAGTGCATCAAAGACAATTTTGTGTTTAATCTTAACTACTGGTAAGTCCAATGAGATTTCTAAATAGGAGCTAGAATTCAACTAAGAAGGAAAGGACATCGTTAATTATATACTGTTTACAACAGAGGAGTTGTTTTTGGCAGTATGGTTACAATTTGTGTCATGTTACCTCAGTGTAAGAAGAATGTTAAATAATGAAAAGTTACGAAAACATCAAATAGATAACGAATGTTTTCTTTTAAAAAGATTGTTCGTGATCATTACAGAAAATAAAATGCTACTAAATCATTTACATAAGCATTATATACATACTTTTTCTTTTAAGTTTATTCGTATATATATATATATATATATATATATATATATATATATATATATATATATATATATATATATATATATATAATTTACGAAGTATTTATTTGCAAAAAGAAGTATAAAAGTTAGGTGAGTGTCATTTTTTGATCTTATTTTTCGCTATTTTTTGTTCCTATCGGAGCATGCTAATATTTAATAAAAAAATCTAGAATCGTGGCTAGTCTATGCCACGATTCGAGATTTTTTTATATAAGAAACATTGAATTTATATTCAAGTCAGTAAATACCGATAAAGATTTTTTACCAAGTTAACATGTAAATATCTAAGTAATTTAGATAAATGGTTAATAAATCAAATTTTTTTCTATCATAAAGGTTATTGTTGTCTGTTCACGTGTGTTTATTAAAAACGCGGTGTGGATTTCCCCGACGTATTTACCGCATTGAACTTTATGGTTTCTTATTACTCTTAATTTTTTGTTCTTTATTTCTCCGACGTTTTGTTTTGGATTTTGGACTGATGATCTTATATGAAAGATGTTATATATCAAATGTATGTATGTATGATGAACATACTTATAAAGTGGATACCGCAGATGTTCAAATATGTGGTAATTAAAGTGAACAATGGCAACAAAATCGATTCTCAATCAAATTGAAGTGAAGCGAAGTGGAAGCGCTTTAAGAGAGCCACTTCCGTTACAAAATTCACCATTCGTCTTGATTTTCTCCAAGGACGGAGTGATGTATCGCTGCAGTATAAACCCAATGGGAAACCTAATTAAGTTGCTAATTTAAATTTAATTAAACATGTCGTTAGAATTATTGTTGTTATTGTCTTAAATATAAGATAAGAAACATTGCTTGTGTGTGAATCTATGTATGTATATATTTATATATTTGCTTATCTTTGTTTATTAATATTAATTTTTTTCTTCTCTATCATTATAAAGGTAATGTATCACCAACCTATATCTAATTATCATTTTATCTTTGTGTCCATCCTACGGTTGTCTGGAAGAAATCTCTATTAGCGATAAGATGGCCATTTGTATATAAATATTATAATCAATAATTGTATAACTTTGTTTTTGGTATATAATAAAGAATATATCTATCTGCTAGAAGTACTACTATTGTACACGCATTTCTGTTGTCTTCACATGATCTGTTGATTAGACATGATCGATACACGCATTTATTATAAAATTTGAGTGCAAAAGTCTATAGAACCTTTTAGTAGAATAGCTACCACTTTAGCAAGACCTAAAGTGACAAGCTGATTAAATAAACTTTTATGGTGGGTACAAGAGTTTGAGCTTAGAGCCGTAAAACGAATCAAAGCGAAAAAATACAACAACTATGTGAAAATAATTTAATAATACAATAATATACTTTTCTCGCGAACTTACATCAATGACGTTATGTTTTTATTTCATTTTCATAATCTTATATTATTATTAGTTATATTGTTTAATTATGGTGGTGTATTATACAATATGGTTCAATTAGGGCGAAATAGTGATATAGGGCGTATTTTCAATTTTCATTAAACAAGCATTATAAATTTAATTGGAATTATTAATAAGAATTCTTGTAATATTCAAAAACATTGTTAGTAAACATTTTGTATTTAGACTAGATAAATGTGAAAAACTATATTTCAGACAACAGCTTATAAATAAACTTGGTTCCGAATCGGTCATTATTTTTATGTGGGATGACGTTGTTGATCTCAATGGCCTTTACAATTTTGACGGCCAGACTCCCAAGTAAGATATCCGCAAGTTTCGGACTGGGAACTAAAACAACGAAGATAATTTAGCGGTAAAGGTTGCTTTATATTTATAATACTGGATTAATTATGCAAGATGTTTCACGACAGCAGACGTAAAGCTACTAACGATTGACTCAGTTGAGGTTGGGACCTTGATTTGCAAAGACGTAGAAGAGTAACACTATCACAAAGGCCTTGTACCACCAACTGCACGATAAATTATTGACGTAGTTAAATTAGAATTAGTGGTTAGTGCAGATAATGTGCATTTGCAATAATGACTGGCCAGTTATAAACATAACGAATGGCGCCGTAGATCGCGGCATCGTTACCGTTGAATTGCATACAATTACCATTAGTTTTGCGCCATCGTAATGGCGCACTAAGTTTTCGTATAAATCACGTGGCTGGATAGCCGACGTCGATTTGTCAAACGTCACTTTGCTCTACCGTTTCTGCTTGCGCCCTCCCTTTGGTTGCGTTTCGCCTACCTTGCTATCTGTACGGCATTATATCATTTTATAGCAGTAGTATTCTCGGTGCTATAATGAATTAAAAATGAGTCCTGCGTCAAACGTTTATGATTTAAATTATAAATGGTTGTTTAAGTTAAAGGATAAACAGATCTAAGTCAAGCTCTATCTTCTTTATGTAGCAATTCCCATTTTGTTAGATCTAAGGTAAGCTCTATCTTCTTTATGTAGCAATTCCCATTTTGTTGTTGTCCCAACTTGCTCTACCCTTGCTCTCGCTTTTGTCTCTTAGTCTGTTAATCTTTTCTAGTCTTACTCTTTTCTTCTTCCTTCAACGTTTCCTCCTTCATTATATTTAAAATAAAAATGTTACGATGAACCAAATTCCTGATCATAGTTTCCTTTTTATTATCAAGATGCATTCATATGCAATATACTCTTTTTTACAATTTCGTCTTTTATTTACTAAATCCTTATTTGTATTCCAACGTTGCATAAATCTTTATGGTGGCTTAGGGTTTTCGCTTGTGACTATTTTGCGGGATCAATTTCAAACTTTAATTATTGATAAAGGATGGCACCGTATGTGCAATTTCCTTGATATTAAAGATATTTGGATAATCGAAACTAGGAAAAAATTCTACTGACTTGGAAAAAATCTACCATCCAGCAGTACACTGCTGCATGGTGAGGTTTTTTTATGAGATGAGGATGCAAAGGAGCAAGCGTTTGATGGAAAGCAATCAACGCCGCCCATAGATACCCATAGATATCTGCAACACCATGGGCATTATAAATACGTTGTCAGCCTTTGAAAAAAGAGAAGGTTTTTGTTTTGTTTTGAAAGTTTGAAGTTGAAAATGTAGTATTGGTTTAGAAATACCGTTGTAGGTCGCTGGTTGGATAGAGTGGTGGTGCGGGGAAGTTTCGGAAAAAATGCACCGTAGTGGATCGCCCTTCATCCAGATGGTGGGGATAACTTTTTCAACGTATTCGCATTTATTTCATATAACTTTATTTATACACCTAGATCGAACTATATTGTATAATACTCCACCATAATTAAACAATATAACCGATAATAATATAAGATTATGAAAATTGAAATAAAAACACAACGTCATTGAGTCACAAAAGTTGGCGGGAAAAGTCTATTTTATTCTTAATATATAGTTTTAGTATAACAGGATTTGGCATTTTTTTTGTATATTTATACATTTTTGTTCTTAATATTTCAAACAACCAACTATCTGCTTAGTCATACGTAAATGGAACAATGTTATTTTAGAAGGTTAAGGAGTGATTAAAAGTCACTATTTAGGTGTTAACGCGAAAATTATAAACGTTGAATGGGATAATGATCATACACAGCGAAAGTTGCACAATCACAAGATTAATGGCAGAGGATGCAAAGCGCTCAATTCGTGTGTGGTGTACACATACGCCCATTGTTTCGTACACAAGGGCAACAGAGGGCGCTTTTCATGGAACTGATTACATTTACGGCAATAACCAGAATTAAATCGCGAGACTGGTATCATTAATCATGGCGTGTAGTGTAGACATCATTACCTACGCTTGTTGCGTTCACGGGCGTGTTTTGGCCATTTTTAGCTATTAAATTGGGTGTGGGATTTTAGTATGTACATATGTAGATTTACTTTAATAACTTTTTAGAAGAATGAGAACTTTTAGACCTCCATGTTGCTTCCAAAGCAGTGATAGTTTGTTAGTTTTAAATAAAAAAAATTAAAGATTGTTTTATAATTTTTACATTTAAAAGGCAAAAGAACTAACGAATGAATCGATAGTGTTCGGTAGGCAACTTATAAACCCAATATTGATTAATTTCTAAAATGTTATAGAAGCTTCTAGAATAACTTATAGTATACTAATAGAACGCAGCTGTATCGACTCGATTGTAATCGTGTAATGTCTAAACTACTGCTATGTCCATAACTGACTAAATGAAGATATACTGTCATTAATAAAATCGTAAGAGCTCACTGCTGGACGTTGGCCTATCTCCATACGCTTGGCGGGCGGATAAGGGATTGCTGAATGATTTATATTCACAGGCAGACACCGATGCCCATTTACTGCAATTTGAATTTACAGAATATATTATACTATTTTTTTTCACAACCCATATATACCACTGGTACAGGCTTCCCATTTCTTAACGATCCGACATTAACCCGTGGTGGGTTTTGTCCAATACGGTCCAATTAATGATGATAAATTTCATCTATTTATCTCACTTATGTCGTGTAGACACAAAAAGACCTCGTATATCAACAAAAATAATAAAGAAATATTATTGTATTGATTGATATATTATTTTAGCATCAATATCAGCCCGCGGCAGTTCACTGCTGGACATAGGCCTCACCCAAGGCGCACCACCTAGCCCGATCTTCGGCTACACGCATCCAGTCTCTGCCAGCCGCCTTGCGCAGATCGTCGCTCCATCTAGCAAGAGGGCGTCCCACACTACGTTTGCCGAGTCGCGGTCTCCACTCCAGCACTCGTCTACTCCATTACTACTTCAGTCTGCTAACTTGAAGAGCTATGTCGGTGATTCTGGTTCTCCGGCGAATTTCTTCATTTCGAATTCTGTCCACCAGAGAAACCCCGAGCATAGCTCTCTCCATAGCCCCCTGAGTGATTTTGAGCTTGGCGAGGAGACGGACTGTCAGTGTCCACGTCTCGGCACCGTAAGAGAGTACGGGCAGGACGCACTGGTTGAAGACTTTTGTCTTCAGACTTTGTGGTATGGGCGACGAGAAGAAGACGAATTATTTTAGCATATTTTATTATTATTATTTTTCACAGACATATGTCGCAATGCTGGGTACGGTCCTCCCCATTTTTGGGTGAACGGACATTACCCCACCAAATTCGGATGTAACCAGAAAGAGAATAATATATTTATCCTGATGCGAGGTTCGAACCCGCAACCGTTGACTCCGTAGGTAGAAGCCCCGCCATAGCTAATTGGTCGTCCAATAGTTCTATACTGTTATATTTACCATTATAATATAATACTACTCTATTTGTCATTGTTTTATCTGTATTATGTTACATCTTTATAATGTACACGACTGCAGAAGGAGTACCATCAGTATTTTGTAACGTAAACCTCAAAATCCACGTTTGCAAATAACATAACCAAATAACTGGCAAACACAATTAGAGTGTAAGTGTAAATTTGACATGCGCGATGCCGCGGCCGGCGAGGGTCGGGAGTGATGCACCCTGCCGTGACCGGTGCATTAGTGATGCGCTATTGGATGGTTGTCGATAAAATTTCAAGTTAATTGATGGATTCAGGCGTTACTTCGCGGATATCCATTACAAAGATGGACGGTCTAACTTATTTTGCTAAGATCCGCGATCACAAATCAGAAAAATAATATTGTGTGTTTAAAGGAGAAGTGTTAAACTTTAATTTGTTAAAAAGTGATAGGTTGACTAGTATGTCCGGAAAAAAGTCTAAAGGAAATAACCTCACAGGAAAAAACGCAATATTACATAAGCCCATAAGAAATATTCGCACGTGAAAAATTGAGCACATGGATTAAATCGCACATGGATAAAGCCTTACACGTATAAATGCGCACATAGTTGTTTCATGTGCGCTTTTTTCCGAGAGTTGTATTATAATAAACTAGTCGAAATAACATTATATGCTGTAATAATATATCTTAAATACAATGATATTTCTTTAATAATTTCGTTGATATTCGAGGTCTATAGTTGTCTGGACGGCATTAAAGAGAATAGATATACATAGATGAAACTGATTATCATAACAGCCTCGGGTAGTCTACTAATAGACTATTTTCAACTTCATACATCCAGTTTCTGTAAGGTACATTTCTGAGCGATTTTTTCTCCTTCCAGTGATTATAACAACATAATTAAATATTTAATTCAATATTTATTACAGTTATATAACTCAAAAATAGAATTAGGGAATGGAAATAAAAAAATATCGACAATCGATAAACGTGTACTGAAATCCTTAAGCGGTTGCCCTCGGTAACTGCGCCCTTGCACTTCGGAAGGGTGAAGCTGAATTATTGTTTAGAGGCGTGCGGGGGGAGCTTTTTAAACCGGGAAACCCCAGTCATTGTGCATAGCCGATTTCCCGCTTTCCGCCATTTTAATGTCCTTACAGCGCTCTGTCGATCTTCGCTGTGTGAGTGAAATGATTGGTGTAATAGATAAGAGATTATATATAAAGTATAACATAGTAAATAATTATTGCATTGACTTTATAATAATGCCATAACATTTATAATAATGCCATTATCAATGAAGTTATTAAAGAAAAAGACAGTTTATCTATAAATGGTTAACTTTTTACAAACTTTTTTTTATTTTGAATAAGTTTAATAAATGTTAAAGATGATTTTTACTTGCAAAATGGCTCTATATAATCGTGCTATATATAAAGATAGATATAACCAATTAAAGTATTATATAGTATAATTTTATATAGTGCCTTCTGAAGGATGGATGGATGGATTAACTATTATTAGACAAATTATTATTTGAGACGATTATACAGTATTGGTTCAGAAAATATCATCATCATCATCAATCTAAGGCAGTTTAGATCTAACCCAAGACGCACCACCTAGCCCGATCTTAGTTTATACGCACGAATGAAGTGAATATTCCGAGTCTAGATGTTCCGCCAATTGGCCTTGGACAAGTGTGGTGGGTTCATGTCCATTCTTCTAGTATTTGGGAGGCCCGTGCCCAGCAGATAAAAGATGTTTGTTTTCTCGTATAAAAAAATAATACATAGATAAAGTTTAAATTAAAAGCAAATACGTTTGTCACGTGAGTTTTTGTATGAAGTTTTTTAAAACAAAATTGTTTCAAATAGATTTAGTGTTTGTGTAAATTATTGCTTTTAATCAATGAGCTACAAGTGGGTTTATTTTTTACATACATACATAAATACATATCGTTATGCCTGTTTCCCGTAAGGGTAGGCAGAGACCACATATCCACATGCGCTACGATTCCGGCACACCTTCCTCGCTTCCTCCACAGTCATCCATCTTTTCATCCCTAGCCACGCATCCATTGGCACGGCAAACCGTGCATTGGCGGAGAGGAAGGAAAAAGGATAGAGAAGAAAGGAAAGGGCAGTGGAGAGGAAAGATTGATTTAGACAGAATGATAGGGATATGATACTACCGCAACGGAAGACGAGGAGTGATAAGGTAGTAGCTCGGGATGCCGGGGTCGCGTACCCGTGTACCAATACCATAACTACCGTACAGGCGGCTAGGCAAAGATATATTTTTTACACTAATTAAAAACTCCCACTAAGGGCGGACATAAAGTGTGAAAAATTTTATTTTTTTTTTGTTATAACGTAATGAGTTTATAACTTGTACCACACAACAAGAGTTTTGAATGTGTTTGCATTATTGGTAAGCGGGTGCAGTGTTGCGTGTGTGAGTGATTGTTACGATTTGTATGGCCTTTATTACAGTTCCGAGTATTTTTCGTTTTGTTGTTAGGTACAGATCATATCCGAAGGGCTCTTCGAGGGTCCGCCCATTGAAGTACTGAATAGATGCTCTTTTTAATACCAGTCCATCTGTCGATTTTATTTCAGGTTTGCATAACAGTTTGATAAAAAATGAACATGTTTTATTATTAGTAAATCCAAACAACCGCTGTAATCCCCACGCTTGCAGGCAGACTGGGAATCTTTGAAATCTGGGAAAATTGGTTTTTATTACTTGAGTAGACATAGTTATTTATGTATTTGCTTCGTATGACAATGTAGATAAATGGTGTGTCATTCTATGCTGGGAATCACGTAGCAGGGTCAATAATCTATTGAAATTTGAATAAAAAAAAATCAATGTGAATTTCCAGTAACATATGTACATAACATATGTATGTAACATGATCTTTTATCTAAAATGGTACCTGATTTAATTATAATGAGTTACAAATTAGTAATAGAAAAATACGATTTATGTTATACGCTCATGTAAATATGATGAATTACTTGGTTGAATGACGAAGCTACCGCTTTTACGGTCAATTTTCGTGGGTTTGATTTGCGTATCGCGCTTAATGCATATATGACCTGCAGTAATTATTTCGAGATTGGATATCTCGCCAATTCGCTTTGGACAAGCGTACGTCTAGTACTCCTAATTTGTATAAAAAATACATTATGGACATTATTTAAATTTTAACTATAAAACAAATTTAATGAATACAAGTTCTGAAATAGAATATCAGAATAATTTATATATATAAAAATTTTGTTTGTTTCGCTAAAACTCAAAAACGGCTCGACCGATTTGAATATTTTTTTTAATTGTGTTCGCTCTAATACAGGGAAGGTTTACGAATAAAAAAATATAGGGAATACATCAAAAACACAGATTGAAAAATAAAAATTCTTTTTCTTCCAATTACTTTCGATAGATGGCGTTCGTGGGGGCTTTATCGTCTAACGGACGCGTTGTTATACAAAACTGTCGTTTCTTTTGTGCGATTTTGAAAAGTATTGCATACCTAAGTACTAACATACTAGGAGAAGATAAATACAGGGGAACATAAATTGTATAATAGGTGAAACGAAATTCGCCGGGACATCTAGTATTACTATAATAAAGCAGTCTATCACTATAGGACGACAACTTTTCTTATAATTAAATCTTTTAATAGAAATATTGGAAAAGTTGAGAAATTATTTGCGATGAGTTTACAAGGTAAATGCTTACAAATTAAAAATATACTATATTTCAAGAAAATTTTCCTCTTCAGACATCTCATAAAAAGTTAGAACGGGGATTTGGTCCGTTCAACGTCGTGAGATATTAAGTCGAAAATTGTTCCCCAAATATTCACTAAGCTGCTGAATTAAAAATTCATCGTGGACCCCACTGCCTCACATTCCCGCCCAGTATAAAATGATATATTATATCTATTATTGTTGGAAGGAAACTTGAAGAGGTCGCGGATCTTCACAACTGGCGTTTGTGAGAAGGATTTGAAAGCGGGAATCAAGTACAAATATTCAAAATATTTCATTAAACTGGACGGTTTTGTCCGTTCTCTCCCCTTCTTGTCTGACTAACTTTTAGTTTGATCGCTCTTGTTTATACCAGATGTTTTGCATTCATCTTGCGTTTGCCTTTTCATACAAGTATTTTGGTTAGTCTCACATTCGGAGCTTACCTAGCTATATTGATTTGGTAGAAAAACATATTTGTTATTGCGAATTGAAATTTTTTACATTTCAATATTTTTTAACAATAAACTTAGAATTATATTTATGTATTAAATATGAGTAATTAGATTAGAATTCTAAAATAATTATAAATTAAACCAAAAGTTGACTGACAGAGAATGTCTTCTAGCATTAAATCCACCTTTGTCCATTTGTTTTATGGGATAGGCGGTCAAACGAGCAAGCGTGTCATCTGATGGAAAGCAATCAACGCCCATAGACATCCATGACACCGCAGGAGTCATGGAAGCGTAGCCAGCCTTTAAGTAGGCTTGTTTTTGTAAGGTGCCGATGTCTTATGTGATTGTTATTTATCAGACCAGCAATTTAATCGCTTCCCATAAGGTAACTAAATTTTATAGGTTAATCATTATAAATAATTATGTAAAGCTACTCTTTACGTGGTTCTGAATGACCTCGTGCGTCTATTGTTATTTCGAGTAACAATAACACAAACAAAACTTTGGAAACGTTTATAATATTTTAGTATACGTGTCTTTATGTATTTTGTTATTAAATACATTGGATATGTGTTTATATAAAACACACAGCGATATCACTTCATTTAAATTTCTATTTCTATAAAATATGAAATAAAGTTTCTAAAGACGGTCATAACATTCTTAAAAATTGTTGAAATTTTTTTTATTTTACAAACATTGCGAATTCTAAAATTGGATGAAATATAACCTCTTAATCAGAGAGAGAGAGAGAGGGAGGGAGGGGAGGGGAGTTTGACAACATCGGAATCTGTCCAACAGATGCATTTAAGCGAAATTCATCTGAAAACTTAGACGCGTGTACAGTTACACAGTAAAACTAAGCACACTCAAAAGAATAACAGTATTAGGTAGTGGGTTTTATTCCTATATTGGTCCAAGGATTTTCAATAAGTTCCCGAGATCATCTCTGGGCAAAACACGAAAAAAAAACAAAAAAAAAATATATATATATATATATGTATGTGTGTGTGTGTGTATGTGTGTGTGTATGTATGTGTGTGTGTGTGTGTGTGTGTAAAACTAACTGAAGACGAATCGCCGCGTCAGCCCACTGAGAGCTACTACGCTCCCATCCAAATTCAGGTAAAATATTTACGTGAGAATAATGTTGCTTTTCGGGAGGCCTTTTGAAATAGTACACAAGTTCGATGGGGAAGCTACATGTTGACACGTTGTGAGGAACAAAGGAACAGTGGTATCGGTATGTTCCAGGTCCGTTCTAGCGAGCGTTCGCTCTTTGTTCGCTCTCCCCTCGTCTACGTTACCGTTATCTATATATGAATTTGAATGGCGAGTACGAATTTTGATTTTTCCATTTCCCGTCACATCAAAATGATACCTGCGCGCCACCCATTGTACGGATGCCCCTATTTTTAATATCAGCTACGAATTTTAGTAATTTCGGTCTTGTCAATCATTCCTTTGGAACTGGATTCCCTTGAATATTGTGTTTTCTTTTTGTATCTTAAATAAATCTTTTATTTTTGGCAGTCCAAATGTTATTTTACCAAGTGATAAGTAGTAATTTATAAATATTGTAGTTAAAGATTTTTCACATACAAAATCTTTGGTATTATTTTAATCTACTTTGTTTTTTGTAGTGTAGTGTATATTAATAATTGAGCACCAATCATAAAACTATCTGGGTATCTGTATAGCATTATATTTTTTTTATTTTTAGTGTATACATAGAAAGTTGAGAAAGAGATGCTTAGATGGTTTGGATATATAGAGAGGATGGATGAAAGTCGACTGGCAAAAGATATTTACCACCACGGAAAACACATACCTTGACCAAATCGCTGGAGTTTTTAAGATAGGCCAGGTCAAGAGTACCCTTAACCGGCGGGCTTGCATGAGGAGAATAATGAGTGTGGAGGAGGCAAGGGAAGTATGCCGAGATCGTAGCAGATGGAGATCTGTGGTCTCTGCCTACCCCTACGGGAAACAGGCGTGACGATATGTATGTATATATGCATATTATAAATTGTTTGCATAATAATGTGGAAGTGTGATAAAGCGTATTCTATTCTATTCTATTTATATCTAAAATATTTATGAATTGCGTATTATTTGACAAAATAATCTTCTCACTACAAATGGAAGAAACAGATTTGGTAATACACAACCAACGTTTTAGTCCTCTCGTTTCAAAGGAAAATGGTTTGTTTACGTGAAGTTATTATTATTTGTAGAATACAAAATGGCTTGCGGCCCCGTAATCGGCTTTGTCACCATACATTGCCACTAAGCGCCACTCTTAGGAGGAAGCCCCTCGCGCCACTAATTACGCAAAAACATCTCATCCCCTTTCAAACTCACTCCGCCTCATAATCCCTCAAAGAACGTCCAGTTATGACCGACCCAAATAACCAGAGCCACTCTACCCCGCGCATTGCATAGTTTTCGTAAGTACATTGGAGGGTTAGCTTGAAGATACTGAGGTCTTTGCTAGTTGGTTTGGTAGTCGTACTTCCGTAAATTAATTCCAGTATCTACGGGGGCAGCTATAATCCAAAAATGATCGTCTGTCCCCCTCTAGCGCGATAAATGGTCTTTAATGTCTCCAAACGAGCGGCCGAGTTGGGAAGCGCCTCATTACTAAAATGCTAACGGAGATTCGTTGCTACTGGCATGAGTGAAATATATGCAGGAAAGTCAGTTTGCTGATTTTACTCCTTCCTTAAACTTGCATTTTATTACTTGAAACGTAATAACATTTGTTAGATGTATTAAAATTTTCTACTTTTATTGCTATATTGTTAATAGTGGTAGAGTCACGCTGCAGACGAATACTTTGTCAAGAATGGCATAATATTTGTTTGTAGCATGAATGGGGTCGGCTCGCCCGCGGAAGTACCACACTCCCGCAGAAAACCGGCGTCTGAGTGGTAGCTTACCTACCGCGCTTCGTACGGTGAGCGGCTGAGTTCTGGAGGTCCAACACCCTCCCCCTCCCTATACCCCTCCTATTCCCACTCCCATAATGACACTTTCCTTAAAGGTCGACCACTTTTTATATGACATCATAATATTATAATAGCATATAAGGTTAAACTTGCTGTGTTTCCGGGCAAAGAGAAGAGTCATCTCATTTCTTGCCGTATCATACGATTTGTTCGCGAGACAATCATAAAGCATGAAAGGAAAATAAATTATAAGATACTGAAGTGTAAGATATATTGTTAAAAATAAATTATGTAACAGTAAAATAAATAAATGGTCGATTTTTAAGGGGTCAACTACATGCGTGAATGCCAGCAGAAACTGGATGCGTGAAACCCAAGGTCGAGTTTGTTCGATCTTGGGGAGGCCTATTTTCGGAAGTGGGCTTCTGCAGTGTGTTGATGATGATGAAATAATAGTAGTTTTTGTAGTCTTTTAATTCCCCTATGTCGTATTTATTTGGGGACATCGCAGGTAAGCAATTTTTATGCAAAGAATATCTATGGAATGATTGTGAAATGAGTCAGTAATGCTAAGCCACTCTGGCATGCTAGATTTTGTTGCTTCGATATCACATTCTTGTAGTTATGAAGGGTTTTCGTAAAGCTTTAAGTGTATTAACAGTTGCAAGAGAAAAAGTTGAGCAAGTGAATGAGTTTATATATTTGGGGACATTGTTTACAAGGGATGGAAAATGTGAAGGAGACATTGAAAGACGAGTGAAAGTTGGTAATCAGGTTAATGGAGTCCTGCACTCCTTTATGAAAAGTCAGAATGTGTCTAAAACGGCCCGACTGGCGGTTCATCAGGGGGTGCTTGTTCCGACGCTAATATACGGTAGTGAAAGTTGGGTTTGGCAGAAGAAGCATGAAAGCAGACTGAATGCGGTGGAAATGAGAGCATAAGGAAGTATGTGTGGTATAACCTTGAATGATAGAATAAGAAATGAAGATATAACAGAGCAATATGGAGTAAAAGAAGGTGTTGTGACAAAAGTAGAAAAAGGGATACTTAGATGGTTTGGGCATATAGAGAGGATGGATGAAAGACGACTGGCAAAAGAAATTTACCTTGCGAATGTGGATGAAAGGGTCGGAAGAGGAAGACCACGAAAAACATACCTTGACCAAATTGCTGAACTTTTTAAGAAAGGCCAGGTCAACTGGCGGCCTTGCATGAGGAGAAAAATGAGTGTGGAGGAAGCAAGGGAATCTGTGGTCAAAAAAAGCAGATGGAGATCTGTGGTCTCTGCCTACCCCTACTTATTATTACTTACTATTTATTATTCACTTACCTCGAGAGCTGATGACAAGGACGCCTGCTCTTGCTTCAAAGTTTCCACACGGCTCTTGTATTGCAGAAGCGTGCGCACTGTCTCCTCCATCCTGGAACAAAGATATCTTAATATAAGTTTGTGAATATAATGTTAATCTAATCAATTTGCTCAGTGGCGGGGCCTCCCACTCACGGAGTCAATGGTCGCGGGTTCGATCTTCGCACCGGAATAAATATATGTATGACCTACAGATATTTATTCCGAGTCTGGTAACCCCGCCAATTCGCATAGGAAAAGCATGGCGGGTTAAAGTCCATTCCTCCGGAAAAGGAGATGCCTGTGCTCAGCAGTGGGCTGTAATAAAAATGTATTTCAAATGGATGATATAAATTATGTTATTGACACTAGCGACTGACTAGAGGTAACTAGAGGAGACTAAGGTCGCCGTAGGTTTGATTTACGCATTGAAATAAATATATGTAAAGTCTGTAAGTATTCATGAAGCCAGACACGGGATGAATACCTATAGGTGGGTTAATAGTTAATATCCATTCCTCCAGATTTCCTCCAGAAATTGGGAGGCTCAACGCCTAGTAGTGGTGCATATATAGGCTGGAAACGTATTTAAAGAAAGTGAACAACTTTTGTTAACTTCTTCATACGTAAAAGTTCTTAAAGAATATATATATATATATATATATATATATATATATATATATATATATATATATATATATATATATATATATATATATATATATATATATATATATATATATATATATATATATATATATATATATAAAATATTTCAAGAATAAAAAAGTTTTCACTTCAATCTTTTAACCATAGCTATTAAGTTAGTATCGTAAAAGTTTAATTTAAAAACTTAAGCTAATGCGGTCTTTGTAAACGGATTTATCTTTATTCACAATTTTTAAAGGATTCTTTTAAAATTAAAAACATAATAAGCTCTCGGAGACAACAAAAGACGCAGTGATCTTCTAAAACGTACTTCATTACGCGGATGGATCAAACTTAAGGACTGAGCATAATCTGCGCGCAGAGATTTGCATATTCTAAACGGAGAAAGATGGCGAATTTTTCCATAGACGCTTAGGGGTGCTAGACTTAATTATTTTTATAAAAAACCTCCCTTATCTATATTAAATGATATATGTACATAGTTTGTTGCTATTATTGTGTAAAGGATCATTTGAAAGTTTTCGTTGATCAAGCCGCTTGCTGAATTCGGCAAAATTAAGCCTGGGCAGGCCGTAGATGGATGACAATTTGGTTTTGATCTTTTCCGTCCTTCATAACGTACGTTAGTCTACGTGAAACTACATTTGGCGGAAGAACAGGAGTTCTAAACCTTTAATAGAACGTTTATTAGAAGAAAATTAGAAAAGCTAACATTCGCAACTATATAAACGTATAGAGTTATATGTTCTAGTCAGAATATTAATTATCTGTTTAAAAGATTTCAGTTTAAAATTTATATAAATGAAATATAAATTTTATTCGTTGGTAAGTCCATTACCTGAATGAAGGCTATTATTTTAATTATGTGTGAAATAAAAATTGGAAAGGTTGCCCGGAATTTGGAAAATTCAAATAAAATGGGAAGTGTTTTTGTCTATGGGGTTTTTGTATGAGCTCAAGAGCCATACATAACTCACGATTCGTATATTAGATACGCATAATTTTTTTTAATGTTTTGTTACAATCGTGGAAAAAAATTCCGTAAAAAATTCGGGATAGTTTCAAATAGTTTTTCACAAATTCACAAAATCAATTCGAACAGAAATTTAAACAGGACAACGTCTGTTGCGTCAGCCATTAAATAAATTTTACATTGTTCAGTAAACATATTATATTTATGATGTGTGATAGAAGAATAATAATATGTGTGATAGTGTTCGATTTTTTTTTATTATAGATCAACCCTGTTTCTGTGTGAAAGAGATGGACAAGGCAGGAAGTGTTCTCGACGTTCGTCGTTCATCGGTACTTCATTAGCGTGCGGTATCCGTTCGCGGCGCCGCCGCACGTCTCTGTCAAGTGACGCACTCGAGATATCAACTGTTTTTGTTATCTGTCGTCGTCGGTGTCAATGTGTCAGTGTTGCCAGTTCCAGTTGGTTATCAAAACAAGAAAATGGAAATATATTCATTAAGTTTATTTCTGCATAAAATAATAATAAAATCTTATGATAAATAATATCAAGTTTATATATTTTTTAGAAGAGTGATTATTTTTAAACATTTATGATTACTTCGTGATATTAAACATATATTATGTAAAAAGGGAGAATTGTAAAATCGTGGGGCATAATTATACGCCCAACAGTTGGACATATATGAGCTGTAAAAAATACAAATAAAATTACTTTTCATAATCATCCAAAAGTTTTTGGAAGTATTATGCAGCATTAGGTTATTAATTAAGTTATCGGATATATTTCAATATTTTCCCTTATAACATGGGGAAAACGAAAAATAGATAAAATCGAGCTAATAATTCTAATGCAGTAAATTAACGTAGTAATACATATAATAGTAATACATACTAAGCTTTTATGCACAAACCATATTTTTGTAGTTATTTTTGTACTGAACTTGTTTGAAAAGCAAATAAATGAGTTTGAGGGATTAACAATTCCTTGTTATAGTTTATTAATTACCGAAACAACATACTACAAAAAAAGTAATGAGCCCTTTCTAAAGTCTTTATTGAACTTTTAGTATAATAACCATAAATATATCCAAAAATTCATTCTTTAGCATCTTTAGAACATAAAGTATATAGTAATAAGTAGTTATAGTTTAAACTTAGCTTATATATTTTTATTTTATCGGTTACCGCCGTAAAATAAATCGTTATGAATACCGATGGCGCTGTTGTTCAACTCTTAATTTAGTAAATCCTCGTTTAACTCGACATCACAAAAGCAAGACTCCCTCGCAGTCGGCTTTAGAGATAATTCCAGAAACGAAAACTCCAAGTATAATCATTTCACCCTCTTTAATTATTAATACACCGTTGAGAGTTCAGATTACAGTATTAAAGAAAACGAAATGGACTGCCTGATTGCGAACAACAGTTTTAGCCTTTTGTGTTACAACTCATTCGCTTTTATAATTATCATAAAGCTAAGTCTTACCATTAATTTCCTTTTTATTATGTTTATTATTTTAAATAATCATAAGTATACAATACATAATTGTTTATAGCTATATTCATATTGTAAATAATAATATATACGAAATTATAAATTGGATATGGTAACATCTAAGCATTTCCTACCAAAAATGAGTAAACGATGGATTTATTAATAATATCCCTGATAAAAAAATGGCCTAAAATTTTAATGTTATCTCAAAAACAACTTTCTCTAAACTTGATGGTAGGCCTAATCTACACTTGTTTTGGAACTAAAATGTAACAAAATTTAAAATGGTCTTTTCCCGTCAACTTAAAAACTCAACAGTGATGTTGGATTTTTATTTCAATTTTATAATCTTTTGTTATTATCAGATATATTGTTTAATTATGGTGGCATATTGTACAATAGTTTCGAATAATGTGTATTGGTAGAGTGATATGAAAAAAAATGAGTAAATCGTGACTTTTTAAGTTGACTGCAAAAGTCCGTAAAGGTTGTGGTTGAATGGTTTCTTTTTATTTTATCAAGACATAACGTGACAAGCTGACAACAACATTTCAAGTTACTTGTCATTTTATTTATTTGACATTGACATAATAGTTATATTTAATTGACAAACAATGAAAATGTTTTAAAATGTTTTAAAATCGAGGGAATTATTTTTTTAAGATAAAATAATATTTTAGTACAACTAAGCTAAAACCCAATATTCGTGAGCGTTCTATTTGAATAAAACAGTGAACGAACGAATTAACTTTTTCAATAACTCCGAATAGAAATATACCTTACTGAAAAATCTATCGACGCAATTTGTCTCTTCCAATATGACGCCGATACGATTTCTGATTGAGTTTAGAAATAGAAGAAAACCAATCTACACTTCATTTTTTAAATTGAAGTTACAATTTCTTTGACTTTTTGGATTGAAGATTGTTGGATTTTGTCTATCCATCTCTTTCAAGTTTTTACGGTATTGCCATATTTTATTTATTATTTCTACTATATTACATAAAAAAATTCTACATTCATGAATGAAAGAAAGATATGCAAGTAGGTATTTTTCAATATCTTTATTTTTTTAATATCTATCTTTGCAGGTACATATGTAATAGTTTTAGTTAGATACAAAGCAAATAAAATTTTAGCCTATGAGCGTTATAATAATATTTTGGAACACCTTAATCAATTTTATATCTTTGTATTTAAATGACATAAAAGTATAAAAAAGGAGATGCATGCGGAGTATGTCTCTATTTTTTTTTTATATATTCACGCCTATCCCCCGCAGGGGTTGGCAGAGACCACAGAGCTCCATCCGCTGCCATTCATCGCAGCGAAACGGCTCGTCATTGGTCGCTTTTCGCCCTCGTGAGATGTCTCTATTGCTCAAAGGTTTATATTATCTCTTGTATATGACTAAGTTTTACTTTCTTATAACCAAAAATTAGTTTCATTTAATTTTAATATTTACAATGGAGTTTAATCAAATACATGAGGAAACATATTTTATAACCTAAAAATATATATATTTTAAGCAAAATATTTTAACCAGATCCTCATAATTCAGTCAGTTAAGCACAACCTTTTTTTGCGAATTTCCCACGTGGAATATCCAGAGGTACAAATTCGTTATTAGCGGGGTCGATCACCCAAAACTTTCCTTCGCTGGCTTTATTACAGTATAATTTAATGTTCACTTTTTTTCTACGGACGTTGTTTTTTTTTATTGTAACATTTTACTGCTGCCAGTCACGTAAATGTATCGACCGGACTGCGTTAGAAGGGCGTTGCGATACTTTTTGTTTGTATTTTTACAAATCAACGTGCAATTACAAGTGATAAGGTTGCAAGTTTGGAGATGGCACGACATTAAAACAGATTAAATAAAAATCTTTATGCAAAGAAAAAGAAATTAAAATATTTTTTAATTATTTGCGTTATTTTTAAAATTCTTTTTTAGAAATAGATGAGGGAAACATTATTCCAATTTACCGTTAAACTTGACCTTACTGACCTGACCTGACTTGACCTTGATGACTTGATTTTATTATTAAATTAACGTTAGCTTAGAGAATAACTCTGAAAGACGCTACAATGTATTTTAACGAGAAATAACTGGAGAAATAGATTTATTTAACTTTAAAAATAATCTGACCATTTTTATCAGGCTAGATTTTTTGAAAGGATAGGAGACGAATAAACAAAAGATAGAATTATCTTTATTTCTAGTTTATCGTATTTAAATTAATGCATTAAATTACGATAGACTAAAAATAACCTTTCATTCTGTCTTTTATTTTAACTAGTACAGGCAGCTTTCACTTTATGTCTTTTCAGTTTACGTTTTTAAATATGTTTAATGATCCTTTAATTAATAAGTAAATTAAAATTGACCCTACTAACTGTCATACTGTCAGAAGATGCTGTTCATAGGTATTTAGAGATTTAGTTTACATCAACATTAAATACATATGTTGTTACTACAATTCATGTGTTAAATAAATAAAGAACAAAATAAAAAGCCTGTTCTCAACAAAGGGCAAGAATATGTTTTTAATGTTAAATTTTAATTAAAGCGTTGGATATTTTATTAGAAATATATCGAGCGTAGATTGTATAAAATATAATTGATAGCTGGCAACACACACTGAAACATGGCGGCGTTGCACCCTCGCCGCTGTCGCGACAAATTACTGCGTCGCACATCCCTTGACCAGATGAGCGTGGTCATAAATCTCCTCTATTAAAACCTGTAGCACTAAATTTGGTAGCGACGTAAGTTATAGGCAGCGGGCGTGGCGCATTATCTTTTAATTTGATAGAGATCTTTGTAAGGCTGGTGTTAGTCACGTACACGTGTGTGGAGACTATAACGTCTATGTCGTCTAGCTATATAATGTATATTATATGTACATATCTTTAAAATAATCCTTTTAACATACTGGCTGACAAGATATTTTATAGCAAAAATTTGGATCCATTATGCTTCTTTTTTAATCGTATAAATCCATCCAACACTCCCCCGATATTGCCTTGATCTCATCAATCCAACGTTCTTGTCTTTTTGTACCGGTCGGCCTTGTCTTTTTGTACTGAGTGGGCCAGGCCACCTTGTGGTTTCCTTAGTCCATCTTTGATTATTTAGTCGAGCTAAATTTCCAACCCATTTCCACTTCTGGTAGTATGTTTTAATACATTTTTCACATTGGTTTATTCATCTTGTCTTTTATATTTATCATATTACGTGCTACTAAACGGTTGACTTCCGTAGAGTCTACTATACCCGATGATGCCTCGTGTTGAGGCGAAATACGCGTCGTGTGCAATGTGGAAAAGTGGTGATGTGGGTTAGGTGTTATTGACAGTGTTATATCTTTTTTTTTTCAAAATTTATTGTCAAGGAATTCTTTTTGATCTAAATTTAAACTTATTAACTATCAATGCATCGGAAAGCAGCGCTATAAGATAGGATGAATTGCGCAAGAAATTCTCATCCTTAAGTGCGCTCTTTTTAAAAATAATATATTAATTTTTAATCTCAGGTGGATTGATCTTTGTAATCAACATAAAGCAAAACAATTTGTTGCGTAAACAAAAGAGATTTTAGCAGTGGACAGTACTAATTTGTCTTTTAGATAAGTGACGAAGTATTCAAAAGGACATCGAAACCACACTGAACTGTTTTAATAACAACTTCGCCATCAACTTATCTCTCACTTCCTAATGTAACAGAATCCACGAATTAGCCTAAATGCCGAGGATTGTCGGTGTGAACCTGTATCATGGCTCGGTTGGCGAGCATGTGCCACGGTAATACGGCTAAACCCATTAGTCATTGTATACGCATTAGCGGAGATATGTATGTTTGAAAAATATCCGCGTAATTAAAAAAGAATCAGCAAACAAAAGCATTAAAGGCATTTTTGAGCGAATTTATGGTAATTTGCTAAAGGTTGTATTTATAAAAACAAAAGCTTTATAACTTATATATAATATTGCTTTACCAAACAACTCAAAATATTCAAACGTTTTATCCATGGATACTATATCCATGGATTTGTCTCGATACGATACACTTGTTTCTTTTACGCAACCTTTAGCGTTGATAATGTTATTGTTCCTCAGGTGATACGCTGTTTCATTTGTTTTTCAACTTTCGCTAACATTTTTTAATTATTTGGATATTCAAATATGAATTTAGATAACATCTAGCAGAGAGGTAACTTTGCACGCGGCAAAAACAGGACCTTTTTTTTATTGCGATTAAATATTTTTGATTTTCAAAAGTGGCATTAGAGCCGAGCTCCAGCAACGCTTAGTTAGTTTTTTGCAGCCTACATTTGTAGAGGAATGGACAACCGCCCTTTTCCAACGCGAATTAGCGAGGTATTCGGACTCGGAATAAATACCTGTATCCCTACCGAGCCTTCCATTCATATCCGCAACGTATATTTCTTTTGCTATATATATATATATATATATATATATATATATATATATATATATATATATATATATATATATATATATATAACGATAAGAACATCGAAATGGTCATTGATTTCGGAATGGGTTGCTTCGCCACTGAGCCAATCAATTCCTTATAACACTTTTTTTTAAAAAGAAGACTAGCATTGTTTTTGTGTTGTGTTATGATTTCACATCTATAGTCCAATCGAAGAGACGAACTCACGACATTTGGATCGTAAGGTCGTGGTTTACCACCCGAGTTATTGACGCTTATAACTTAAAATTTCATATATAACTTATTTATATATGTAATTTTAAACATGTCATAAAACTCTCTGAGTGTTATAAATCATTAGAAAACACTTTCAATTTTCGCAAATTATCATTTCAGTTTATCAATAATGTACACATTTCAACTACCTTCACTAAGTGGGAACACTTTTCATAACCTTGTGCGAAAATTCTTGAGTTCCGTAGGTTGTTCTCTCTTATATATACAGCTTTATGGAACCGTAAGCACCTCATTCATATCGCCGCGCATAATTTTCTACACAACCTTGTGTTACACGGGCGTGTGTTCGCCAGAACAACCCCGGAATGGGTGAACTCAGCGCAGCGCGCTTACATTTTTAATAAATTACTAAAGTGGGTTACAGTACACCTGCGCTTTTCGTTCGACTGTTTCGAAGGTTACAAAAAAGCTAACAAAAATGTACAGTCAGTTTAGTAAAATATTTATCCCATCAAAGTAATTGTGTGACTCGTGTGTTGTGTGACATAAAAATTGTCACCTTTTTGTGACGTTCATATAATAAATTTTGTCGAGGTTGTTTTGCACCATCATAATTTGTGACGTTCATTATCTATTTATTTATTCTTTTTGTTGTACATTTCAAGGCGGACTCAATGCCGGAAAGTATTCTCCTATCAGTAAACTTTTGGATTGATGGAAATTGTATTTCAGGCAGATAACTATAAAAATGTGTCAACATGATGGCGCCGCGCTTTACGCTGTTAGGGAGGACTATGGAGCTTCTTTGTGATTTCGTACCTAACAAATTAATAAGCAGTTTCGGCGTCACACCCCTATAGACTTTTTTCTGTGTACCTCAAAAGTAAAGTCTACGAAAAAAAACTGACGACAATCGTAGCACTAATAGAAAATCTCATCAGCGAGGTTAACGGCATCCCGATGTCACTACTTCAGCGACTGGCATTAGTGGTGCACCAGCTGTGGTGGTTGGATTTCAAGAGTGTGCCGTATCGTTATTGTTGTATGTATCGTTTTTGAATAACTATAATAATAGTACTCGAAACTATAGTAGCTCACTGGAAAAACATTAACTTAGATCGAAAACTGTGTCATGTGCAAATAAGCAGTCGTGTCACGTGATGGAAAGCAATCAACGCTTTCCACAGACATCCGCAGCGCCATAGGCAACGCGGAAACGTTGCCGACCTTTAAGGAAAGTATCATTATGGGAGAGGGTGGAGGAGGAGGAGGGGAAGGAGGAGGGGGAGGAGGAGGGGGAGGGGGTGAGGGTGTTGGGCCTCCGGAACTCAGCCGCTCACCGTACGAAGCGCGGTAGCTAAGCTACCATTCACACGCCAGTTTTCTGCGGGAGTGTGGTACTTTCTCGGGCGAGTCGGCCCATTCATGCTACTGACAAACAATATACCGTTCGTGACAAAGTATTCTTCTGCAGCGAACTCTACCACTATAAAACCCGCACTGCTCTTCTTCGAAAAGTTATTTATACCCCTTGTAGTTTTTTTTATTATTTATGTTTTTAAACCTAATTAATTTTGCTCCCGGACACCCTATATATTGTTGTAATAAACCTAACAATATATGTCTTATTAATCATCTTCTCGAGTTGTCGCAGACGGAGTCACGCTGCGTGAAGACGTGTAGATTTCGCATCGTTTCACACCTATTCTCATTTCGTGCCCACACCGACGCCCAATTAGTGGCCGGGCCGACCCGAACGCCGATAACGGCAGGTCACAGGTGAGGCGGTCGACATTTGTTTAGTATGGACTTATTAGGCGAAGGCAGGTAACGTAATTTGTTAAGGAACATTCTCAATAAAACAAAAAATAAAATAAATTATACACATAGACGACCAATTGTCTCTGTGGTGGGGTTTCCCGCCTACGGAGTCAACGGTCGTGAGTTCCCCCGTATAGGAATAAATATATTTATGGCCTACAGATATTTATTTTGAGCCTGTAACGCCGCCATTTCGCATTACACAAGCATGATGGGTTCACGTTCGCTCTTCCAGAAATGGAAAGGCCAGTGCCCAGCAGAATATGGGCTGTGAAGAAAGAAATATACAGACAGACACGTTTATTTATTTAATATATATATTTATGTATTAAATAAAATATATATACACACAATTACATATTATATTATATATACTCACAATATATTTGTGTGTATATAAATATATACACACAATCAAAACTTCCACTCATTGTGCAGAGAAACTGGATTTCTGCCATTACCCGAACTCCAGAGAGATGCAGCGCAGTGCAACTTGAGATATTCAAGCCTTGTATATGTTTATTTGTAATCAACCCTTAAATACATAATTATAATTAATAATATTGACCTTTGTTTCTTTCTCTCCAGGTCTATGGATAATATTTTAATCCCCTTATTTTTATAGTCTATTATAAGAACTATTACCAACTCAGTGTTTACAATATATATTAAATACAACCCGGTCGTACATCAAACTAAACAAGCATCTACTTTTCCGAACACTCTACAAGAGCTACCGACACAAAGGCAAGTAATCCATCCTCAGCGTAGCTATATAATGTCATTGTTGGAAGCTCTTTAATTGAACCCCACAAGGAACCAGAATACAAAGAGCTCTTCACAGAGCGCGCTTCATAGACGCTTACAAGAATTATGAAAGAAAATGTAAGGTCGCAGTTCCTTTTACAATGGTCGATATGCCTGATCGAGCTTCCTGGCTGCTTGCGATAAAGTCTCCGTAAGTTATTTCACTTAAGTATATTCACAAAGTGAAAGCTTTGTGGAAGATATCACAAAGGAATATTTCTGTATGTCAAATCAAAATATTTATATACTGTATAATCTTGGGGATAAATTCTCGAAAATTGCATAAATAAATGTTTGATGATTTGTTTTCATGAAATTAAAAATATTATATGTTTATATAAAATAAAAGGTTACCTAACAAGAAAGAACAGCTCAAAACGTATTGTGGTCTCTCTAATACATCCATATCGCGAACGCGAAATTCGCGTTTTGGCTCTTGTGAAAATGCTCACGACGCGTCGTGGCTGTCATGTTACACGGTTACAACGCATTGTGGCATTAAAAAAAAAGTTGTTTACATATTCATGACAATCTAATCCGATGTGAGCTTCTAACGTCTCCTTTTTACAAACAGTACGTAACTTCAAACTTCAAACAAAACAACGAAACGACTCTCCGATCGTCGCTTCTCGCCCTCGTGGGAATCAGGACGTGATGGGTAGCGAACCACGTAGTCGTCATTTTTTAATTAGGTTATTCGTTATATATTTTATGGGAAAAAAGACATTTTTTTCCCATAAAATATATACTGAAATCGATTTTTTACCCGCTTCCGCTCCAGTGCCGCCAACAGTACGAGCGCTAACTAATTCAAAGTAAGCAGTCTAGTGTTAGAGTGGCGAGCAGTGAATAGTTCGACTAAAAGCGTCCTTTACACCAGAAAATAGGTTTACAGTGCTCCTTGTTTTATTATATGGCTCCTCACTTGGCGAGATATGTTTCTATACCTGCATTATTTCACACTCTCCCTAAATATATTTATATGCATACATAATATAATATATTCTGGTAACATTTTTTAATCGTTAATAAAATACTTTTTTATTCATCCACTCAAGTTCATTTATTTAAACTTTTTTTAAACAATACACTTTGTGGATGACACTTGAGGTTAATAAGGATTTTTCATATATTAATGCATTAATTAATTAATTTTATTTTTTTATGGGAGAAACAAAATTCTCTTATATAAAATATTTAGCAAGATATAAAAGGAAATGACTTAAAAAAATGATATTACTTGTTATTATATTCGATCGATGAATCGATTAGCTCAGTGGTAAAGCTGCAGCTTTCGTAGTCTATGGTTGCGAGTCTGTTTCCCGTATCGTGATAAATAAATACATATATGTATGAAGGCCTACAGATAATTATTAATTATGTACTCTAGGCGTTCCGCAAAACCTAATGCAAATTTACATGCATCCCTCTTGAAATGGACGGTCCCCGTGCTTATTAGTAAAACATTCATACATACATATAATTACACCTGTGTCCCGTAGGGGTAGGTAGAGACCACAAGTCTCCATCTACTACGATCACGGGATACTTTCCTTGCTTCTTCCACACTCATTACTCTCCTCATGCAAGTCCGCTGGTCAAGGATACTCTTGACCTGGCCTTTCTTAAAAACTTCAGCAATTTTGTCAAGGCAAAGAAATTTACTTTGCAAATCAAAGTAAATTTCTTTTGTAAGTCGTCTCTCATATATCCTCTCCATGTGCCCAAACCATCTAAGCATCCCTTTCTCAACTTTTGTGCTTGAAATGAGAGCATTAAAAAGTATGTATGGTGTAACTTTGAATGATAGAATAAGAAATGAAGATATAAGAGAGCGATGTGGAGCAAAAGAGGGTGTAAAACATACGCCATGATTAGTTTGATGTGTCAAATAAAAAAAATATTTATACTGGTAGAGGTTCATAGACGTATTATACCCAAGCTTTAAAGAAAATTTAAATACAGCAGACAGAACAGAAAAAAAATATTGGTGTACAGTTGGTCTGACGTAGCCAATCTTTGTGATGCATGTCACACTCATTGCAATTAGTTGTTTGCGTTGCTAGTACAGAGCGAGTTTTCGTTAAAGGAAGCGCACAAACAGCTTGTTAGCTTCTACGTTTCTTTGCCTTACCTCTCTGTTATTATGATCACAGTGCGCCCTTGTCTCGTCTGCGTTTATCACCCTACGAAAGCTTCTTTATGTAATCCTATATGCATATTATGTGTTACTTGAAATTAAAAAAAATGGATTTCAAAGTTAAGTATCCAACCTCAAGATTTATCCATAGGGAAATACATCCAAATAATCTAGAGATTAGGTAAGTGAAATGAAATGGTGAAAAAAAAATTAATATAAATTAAACCCAAAGTCGTTGGTATAAGTTATCAGTGTGTATTGCTTAATACTGCAGTCGTTAATATAAAAATCCAAAGTAGGTGTCGCAGGTAAATTCTTTTAATTTGAAAAAGGCTTACAAACATTAACAACGGAATTTTAAAATTAATTATACTAAGGCAAAATAATTAAAAAAAATATATTATATTATATTATTCTATTATCTTTTGTTTTTGGTATCAATGTTCGCGGTATTAATTCTTGTATGAGTGTAAAACGGCTTATAATAGTCGTTCGCCATCTTGTTTCATTCTGCGTGTCTCTGCAGTATTGCCCAGTGTCACTGCAGATGTCTATGGACGACTCTAAATTACTACACATAAGGCTGGTTATACTGCCACCGATTCGGTTCACAGCCTCGTTAGTTACTTAGCAGGGAGTTCCCCGGAAGTCGACTGTCTTCTACCGCCATCTGGCGAGGTGAAGGTGAGGTTGATATTTGGGATGGTTGATGTTGATTATCTTCCCCTTTATCGCTATTTAAGCCAGGTGGTCTATATTGATCCAAAAAAGCGAAACCGCTATAAGATACAGGTGTCAATTTTTTTTATTGCATATTCGGATCAGAATTTTTATATACCTAATTTGTTAAAAAATGACGGCGACGTGGTTCGCCACCCGTCACGTCCTTATTCCCACGAGGGCGAGAAGCGACTAACGGAAAGCCGTTTCGCTACAAAGAATGTGCGAGGAAAAATGGATGGGTGTGGAGGAAGCAGGGAGGGTGTGCCGGGATTGTAGCGAATGGAGAATGTATCAGAAAAATGTACTGCGTCCAATAGTCTGAGACTCTACGACCAATAGAAAATTTTGTAAATTTAAACTGACTATTTTTGTGTGATCAGATCATCATCGTTTTCGGAAATCTTAATAGTTTTTTTTTGCACCGGTGGTAAGCTTACATTTTGCAGTTTTTCACTTTGTTCCGTCGATATGAACTTCTAACTAGCTATCGGTAACCAATACGATTGTTCGTGTTGCCGTAAATTAGGGCGAATATCATTGGCGTCCGGCTATTTATGTCCGGGTGGCCATTACCGCGGCCATTGTCGGGCTAATCGCGGCCATATCAACGATGAGGGAGACCGTTAGCCACCGATATTGGCGTAATTTGGGACAGATGCTGCGGGTGCCCCGTATCACACCTGAGGAACTTTGCGCGACCTGTTGTAACCCCCATAGATGGTTTATTAGAATTATTACCGGCCATATTTACGTTAAAATAACCAATTACAAAAGTACATACATATAGTCACACCTGTCTCCCTATAAGGTTAGGCAGAGACGACAGATCTCCATCCGCTACGATCCCAATACTCCTTCACACTCATCCATCCTTCCTCTCACATTCATCGTAGCGAAACGACTCTCCGTACGTCGCTTCTCGCCCTCGTGGGAATCAAGACGTGACGGGTGGCGAACCACGTCGCCGTCATTTTATAACGAATTAGGTATATTAAGATTCATTATAGTGAATCCCACGAGCCGCAAAAGATGATGGAGGTCAGCCCCAGCAGAGCCCCGAATGCTGAGGAAAGGCACTATAGTATCTGGGTGAGCCCGATCCCAGGACGGTCGGCACGCTTCCGACTAAGCTCGCCCCTAGCCACGCATTCTTTGGCACGGCAGACCGTGGATTGGCGTTGGCGGATTACAAAAGTAGTAATTGGTATTTCAATTAGAATAGAGTGGCTAGGTAGTGCGCCTTGGGGAAGGCTTGTGACGGACTATCGCGAGCATGAAGACTTCTTCATCATCAGCTCACGGAAGTCTAAGACACGCCACCTATTATTTTCGGCTTCATGTAGGTATCCAGTTTCTGCCAGCCGGATATATCACCATATAGCCGGTAGGCGTCTCACACTAAGTTCGTCAAGACGCGCTTCACTCTAGGACTTTGCATTGATTATGAAATTCAATACTTTCTTTGACTGGTGTATTTTTTATGGGATAGGAAGGCGAACGAGTAACCGTGTTGTCCAATGAATCAATATCTATGGTGTCTAGAATGTCCATAGGCGGCAGTGATTGCTTTCCATCAGACGACACTTGCTAATTTCTCCATAAAAAAAAAAACTGAAACACAGAAGCATTGTAGAAGCGTTGTCTTGTTTTGTTTTAGGTTTCAATGTAGTATCTTTTAGTAGTTATCGTTAATTTTACTGGTGGACTGTTTGGCATAATTGAATGAATGAACGAATGAATTATACATGCTTGCATCAGCTTTTTTCATTGACTTTATGAAAAAACAATACTTTAAAGACGACTTAATCGGTTCAGTGGTGGAGCTATAGTATTTTAGAGTTAATGGTCGCGGGTTCGATTTCCGCATTAAGATAAATGTATGTTTATTCTACAGGTATTTGTATCGAGTCTTCATAATTAGAATCCACTTTTATTTATTACTCTAGAACTAGGGATCATCCGTTCTAAGCAGTAGGAAAATTATTATTATCTATGGGCTATAAAAATATGCAAGCCCGAACGAAATCGAAAGCATTTTAAAATTAGGTCGGTTCCAAACGTTCAAAGTTGCGCGAGAAAATAAATACCGCGCAGTTTAAATGGAAGTAAGCGCCCGGGTGAAATCTTTTCAAACACTTTCGCAGTTTAAATCTCTGCAGGTAACATTAGTATTTGCTTCATTGTTATTCAGGAAGTCGTGAACTTTGAAATGATACCCTTTTGACGTTTTTTTTCTTAACGCCGAGCACTCGAATATTGTTTCAGATCTCGTTCATTTAACTTTTTAAATTTTATTCGGCGCTGTCTTATATTATCGAAAAAAGTCCTGGCTGGTCTAAAAGAGATTGATAAAAAAACGATTAAATTTAACTGCGATTTCTTGTCTTTGATGGCAGTTAGTTATAACTATTATGCAGTGTCAATTATATTATAATAACATCAAGTATCTTGAAACGTACTTGTCAGCTTGTCACGTTACGTCTTAATAAAATGGTGTCTTTTCTACCAAAACCTTCTATGGAGTTTTGCAGTCAACTTGAATAGTCACAATACACGTATTTATTTAAAATCAATCCACTTATATGTCTCAATCAAACTATATTAATTATTTTTTTATATTATTATATTAAAATATGCTACGACAGTGAAATAATATAAGATTATAAAAATTAAATAAAAAGACAACGTCACTGTAATAATTGAAGAAGTGGTAACGCAGCTGAGATTCGGGGATGAAAAATGAAATCGGCCACTAGTTTCACTTCTCTTCATTTTAAGTTTACTTCTACCTCCACTTCTTTTCTTCTGCTATTTTCTTCCGACTGTCGCCCCTTTATATCGGTAGAACGATTGAAAATTCTAGCATTCCCAAAACTCGAAAATGTTCCAGCAATGTGTAGTCGTTTCTAGACATCACCCTGTCTCTTTTCCGCGCGTAACTATGTTCTATTAACTGTTCTAGTCACGCATTGATAGACGTCTTGTCAATTTATTTTTAAAAGTTGTAATGGCTTGCTTGGCCAGGATTTTGTAATTTCAAAATGATGTTATAATCGATTCTTAAGAAAAAAAAAAATTTTTTATGTGTTACGCAACAATACCTAACTTTATTGTTTATGTTTTATATACATATAAGCTTTGTGAGTTATTATGGACCTTTAAGTTATGATGTTTATTATGTTAAACTATTATAATAACAATTTTTTTATCAATACATCAAAATATAATTAGAAATGAAATGTATTTATTAAATGTAAAAAAAAAAGAATTAAAAAAATAAAATGTTTTGATTATTAGATGTCTCATTATCCCCTTCATGCTTGTGCTAATTAAATAATAATAATACTTATTAATAAAGAATGTTCACATCAATATTCCAATGGTAGAATTGAAACCGCATTGCAAAGATCTTGTGAAGACAGGAAAAAAAGAATTAAAGACAATAAAAAACAAAATATTTCCATTGGAGTCCTCTTTGACACCGCCTATACACACACACTCGCAAGATCGCCGTCTCTTTTATTAAAATTTTAGAACACGTACTGCCATTCGCTTTATATGTTTTATTGCCGAATACAGAGTTATTTGGCGGGAATTAAAATACGGGCGCCATCTTGCTGTGGAAAGTTCTCGAAGGATTTTAGCGGTAATGAGCGACGCGTGATGTCGCAGCGCTTAGCTGAATGTGTATTACTTTGGGAAATTTGTTCACATTCGTCTTGGGCCTCACAGATGAACCTTTTCGGGCAACAACTGTTTTCATTAAAGACGTTTGGAAGCTTTCAAGAGTTTCAAGTTCTCAATGTATTACTTGATGAAAAGTCAGGTCTTGAGTTATGGAACAGTAACGAATGCTTTGTATATATTTTCGTCTTTAAATAAAACGCGGTGTTTACTTCTGTTATTTTATATTATATATAATAATATATAAAGGATATATTGTTTCGATTCGAAGATGTTAATGCTGGTAGCCTATTGGCTTTAACAGCTTTATCGATTTCAGGGCCCGCGGGCTGAAAGCCCGCGGGCTAGTAAAATATAATTGGGAATCTGCGCAAATCGCAGACTCCATCGGCCTGATGCCGTGTCGGAGGTAAGTAAGGATATATTGTGTTATTTACGTTTTTCATGAATAATTCATTTAAAAACAATATAAGTTTAAGTTTGTGTCATAAAAATTAATGTACTACTGGTTCAGCCAGTAGTATATTAATTTTTGTGGAGAGTGTGTGAACGTGGATTCATGATTTATATTTTTTATTTAATGGCAGCCTAAATGACAGCCTTTTTTATTGGCGCTATACATAAATTGAGTATATTTAAATGAGAAAATCCTTTAATTTCCTTTAAGATTCAAAAGACTTAAATGAAGTTAAACTTCCGTTACGAACAGCTTCGATCTCAAGCGGCAAAAAGAAGCGATTTCACCGTGTAATTATAAGTCCATCACTCAATTCTCTAAACCTGGATTGGATTAACGTCTAAGTCTTCTAGTAAATGCGCTTGGCGGTCCATTAGGGGGTTATTTATGTAAATTATACGCCTCTCTCCCCACGGGACCCCTATAAGTCGGAAGCTTTCATTTATCATCGGTTGTCCATCAAACATGTCTGGATGGTATATCACAAGTTATGCTCCCGTGAGAATATGTCTGTTGCAACATTAAGACGTACCTACATTGGGAAACTGAAAATTAATATTTAAAAAAAATATTATTTGTTATACACAATCAATTGTTTTGAATATAAACATGAATACTAAAATTGTATTAGTTTTAAAGCTTATTATCTTCTGTATATAAATACGTCAGGAAAAATGTTTTAAACATATTGTATACACGGATGAGTGTGAGATTTGGCATAATAAAAGTTTATACGGAAAAGGAGTGAAAGAGAATAAATAAAAGTAAGAAAGATAAAATAAAAATACAAAAGTTTGATGATCTACTGTAAAATTTCCATCACTGAACCACAAAACGCTTTTTTAAATATGTTTGGTGAGCTTTTTTATAGCCTGCATAATTTCATTGCATTTCCAACACCTATCCTTTGAGTTTTCACTCTATACACTTCGTTACGAATTTTTATCAAAGTATAAATACATAGATAGATGTCTAAGTCTAAACATGTCTTAAAGGCTGGTAAAGCGTCTGCAATGGCTGTGGTGTTGCAGATGTTTTAGAGCGGCGTTTATTGCTTTCAATCAAGCAACACACTTGCTTTTTGCCTTTAAACACTTAAAAGACCCAGACGACTAATTGGCTCAGTGGCGGGGCCCACGGAGTCAATGATCGCGGGTTTGATCCCCGCATCGGAATTAATATGTGGTACGGCCTACAGATATTTATTCCGAGTCTGATACCCCACCAATCCATATTGAATAAGCCTGGTGAGTTATTGTCCGTTCCTCCAAAAATGGAGAGGCCCTTGCTCAACAGTGGGATATATAGGGGCTGCAGAAAAAAAGCTTATAAAACGCCATCTCTTGTGGGGGTCTAAACTAACGTTTCAGGCGATATTTTAATTTAAAAATTTGAAATAAAACGGAAAAGTGAAATATTTCCAACCAGTTAAACAGTGCTGTACCAGGGTAGGTTTTGTTCTATTCAGAAATATTGTCTCGAAAGGATAACGTCATACCTTGTTGACGTTTCGCGCTTATTTCTATAGAAGCCTTTTAACATTGAGTACAATAGATCGAGGTCAAAAGGCGTACCTGACAATAGCGGTGCGAGCCATCCAACACAAGGTCTCGTTGAAGCTTGTCTCGAGTGGCTTCGAGACCGAGGGATCGGTGCTTAAAAAAATCAAGTCATAAATCTTTTGTTGCAAATTGTCTTTTCTCGGAGGAGGGAAAAGAAACGTTGATAAATTGGCTGAAAAGATTTTTTATACCGAACCCATTAGACTGACAACGCTAATGGTAGTTTAAATAACCAGATTATTTAATGAACAACAACAACAGACAGGCAAACGAGTATGCGCCTCACGTATGTGATCATTTAAGATTATTGATGGAGTCAGGCGTTACTTTGTGGAAAGCCATCACTATGTGGACAGTCAAAAGTTTTACTTAGTTAAAATCCGCGACAAGCAAACAATTACAGAAAATTAATAATGTGTGTTTTCCCGTTGGATGAAGTTGATTTATTTGGAACTCAAACCAAAAACTCACGAACCACTATACATACCACCAAATACACACTACCACTTTTCCACCTTGTAAACGACACCTGTTTCGCCCCAACACGAGGCATTTTCAGGTATAGTAAACTCTACGGAAGACAACCGAAAAGTGGTTATCAAGACGAACAACGAAATACGTGTCGTGTCTCGTTGTTGTCACTTTGAAAGGTGAAACGAAAAAAAAATCTCTGAATATTGAATACCGTTAGAAGAAATAAATGATAAGAACAAGCCATATTTAACATAATTCGGGAATTGAACTCATAAGCCTTTTGATCCAATATCGAATATTTTTGCTACTAAGCCGTTAAGGTTTTAGAGAAATATACATGTTCTTTACTTTATTTTTGACGTTTAAAACCTCCATCACTTTGAGCCTCTATATAATTTTTAATAACTTTCAGATTAAAAGTATCTACGGGAATCGTAGAGCTATGTGCTACGGCGTAGCAATTGCGACGCAACAAGCGACGAATTTTCTTTCTTATTTCTTCTTTCTATATATATATATATATATATATATATATATATATATATATATATATATATATATATATATATATATATAAACTAAATAGGACAAATTGAAAAATTATTCATCATTAACTTATATATAATCGCAGTAATAGTCACATAATGAACAGTAAAGTGTTTGTTAAAAATAATTCGAATCGAAACAGAGGAAAAAGCCTCAGACCCTGAATTACCACTCGAGAAACTAAGTGAAACATTTGTAGGACGTATATAAACTTCCATTATATAGACAGATTGTAATAGATCTGCGGAAATAATCCATGTGCCAATCGCTCAGCACTCACGTGAAGGTGTCTCCACAGCTGCTGATCATTCTCCTCAAGCGACTGCCTGATAATAATATATCACTGCTTCCAATAACGTGCGAACGTAATGCGAGACGCGATGTACAAAAGTAACTGTGCACATGGATATGGTTAAAGAAAAATATTTTTGTAAAGCCAATATTTTTATATATGAGTATTTTCCTCTATTGAACACGACATATCTAGATTTATGGGAGGGAGGAATGAACATTAACCCAACACGTGTATCCAATACGAATTGGCGGGACATCCAGACTCGGAGACCTTTAGGCCATACATATTTTCTTTTAAATTTTTCTTTATATTTCTCTCTATATAGCTAATCTTTCTTTTTAAATTTCATTTATTTAAATAATTTAGGGTTCCGATGACTATCAGAGTAGACGTGTACTCTACTCCACGTAGAGATCACGTCCTGGCAAACTTAGTGTGGTGGTGTGTAGTGAGTGAACTCCCTTCAGCTGGATGGTGTGAATTGGTTTTAGAAACAATTTTAATATGCTAACATACTTAGCAAAGACAGTCAATTATACATTTTCCATAAAAAATCAACTCCATAAAAAATTTACAAAAACTGGTTGTAAAATATTGTAGTTTTAATGCCGCATCCATTCCTTCGTACATCTTTCAGCAAAGTAATACTTGTTTTCTGTGTGGGAACGCTCGAAATTGTGTAAAGCGCTCCCTCGCGTCAGGTGAGACGTTTATTTCGAGAGCAATATATTATTTTGACGGAAATCCTCTTTCTTTGACACAATACGGACGTATAGAACGTCAATGTTATAGACACGTTCATACGTCCTTAATATTTAAAGGTTCAATTAACGTGTAGGAACTCCGTATTTGTACAGAATACGAACAATCTTAATTATTTCTTACAAAGTCCTTTTGGAAAATCGATTCAACTATTTTCAATATCACCGATGGATAAATCGATCGATTTTGTATAGTGGTAGAGCCACGCTGCATACGAATACTTTGTCAAGAATGGCATATTATTTGTCTGTAGCATGAATGGGCCGGTTCGCTCGGGGTAGTACGTACCACACTCCCGCAGAACACCGGCGTCTGAGTGGTGGCTTAGCTACCGCGCTTCGTACGGTGAGCGGCCGAGTTCCGAGGACCCAACACCCTCTCCCCTCTCTCTTCCTCTCCCATTCCCACTCCCATAATAACACTTTCCTTAAAGGTCGCCAACGCTCCCGCACTACCTATGGCGCTGCGGATGTCTATGGGCGGCGTTGATTGCTTTCCATCAAGCGACACGCCTGATCGTTTGCCTTCCTATCTCATAAAAAAAGAGACATACAATAGATAAATAAAAAATAAAGAGACAAATATGTTAAAAATTATCTTTTGTGTTATTACTACGTCAGAGAACCAAAGTCACATCGAAAACTGCTGGAGTAGACAAGTGTATGAGTGGTGAACGCGTCTTGGCAAACGTAGCGTGGAACGTCCCCCTACTAAATGGTGCGACGATCTGCACAGGGCGGCTAGCAGAAACTGGATGCGTGAAGCCGAAAATTGGGTTAGGTGGCGCTTCTTGAGGAAGGCCATGTCCATTTGTGGATTGCTGCACGATATTGATGATGATGAGTGTGGTGTTATATTATATGGGGCCTCCGGTGGCACAATTAAGTATTACCTACTAGTTTCATGTAAGGAATATTCGACCATATTTATATTAGGTTATAGGTCGAAAAATTCTTGCTTGAAAGTAGTAGTTAAGGTTAAAAATCTGCCACCGGACACCCTTTATAATATTACTAAACGCACGGGCTTCAAAAACGACTGTTATTTATACCACATTAATTTTAAATAGAGAAAGACAAATATACTCTTTATTGCATACCAGAAACAATGTTATAAAACCAATTATCTTAACATTATGGGCATATAAAGGGTGATCTTATCGCTTATAGTGATTTCTTGAAAACGACTGTATTGTGATAATTTATTAAAGCTATTATCTTATAAATCTTATCACTTCTAACAACAAGATATAGTACTGAATTTTAAATACTCATTAACCAGAATACATTAAAATGTTTGTTGTACTTTGCCAAACAACATTTCTATATTTCAACTTATATTTAATCATAATACCAACACATAAGGTCGAGATTTTAATGAAATAATATTTTTGTATTTGTAAAAGATCTTGGGAACTCTCAGTTTCTGAGTAAATTTCGGCAAAGGCAACGTTGAGGCTTAAATGTTTTGATGATGTCATAAAAGCCTTGTCGTTATAAAGCTTGTGCCTTACATTTACAATAACGGTTTGCTTCCATTCAAATAATGTCTTTATTACTGATCACTGAGAATACAAATTCGCGTGACGTTAAAAAGAGATAAAAGGAACTTGAATCGTAATAAAACCTTTTACATGTGAATCTCGGGTTATAAGCTGTATTAAGAAACTTAATGGCAATTTCATGCCAACAGTTTTAAATTAGTTTTATTCAATGTTTTTGGGGTTATTTTGAATTTATTTTTTGTTATAAAAAAGTTTACCATTATTTTATACTAAGATATATATATATATATATATATATATATATATATATATATATATATATATATATATATATATATATATATATATATATATATATATATATATATCTGAGAAACAGAAGAACAACTATGTCAAGGGAGTCTCCCCTTGACATAGTTGTTCTTCTGTTTGTCGTATTCCTTCGTTCCGTCCATTATATTATATATTCTATAGCAGCCAAACACCTATGCATATATCTATAGGTTTTCGACTTTTTATGGGATACGAAGGCAAACGAGAAGACGTGTCACCTGATGGAAAGTAATCAACGCCCCCCATAGACATTCGCAGTGCCAAAGGCAGTGCAGAAGCGTTGCCGGCTTTTAAGGCGCAAACGCTTACTGGACGAAACGCGGAAGCTAAGCTACCACTCAAGCGCCGGTTTTCTGCGGGAGTGTGCTATTCCCTGGGTGAGCTGGCCGATTCAAGCTACAGACAAATAATATGCCATTCTTGACAAAGTCTTCGTCTGCGGCGTGGCTCTACCATTACGTTTATATCGTTACTCAGCTTGGGTTATATACCCTAAGATAGACAACGCATCTGCCGTATTCCTAGTATTATAAATTTCCATAGTCACCGCTGGTTACTTGGCATCAAGTAATAATAGGATTGTTTATTTGAATAAAAAACGTTTTAAATAGAAAAAAAAAGAATAAGACAAAAAGTATGGATATTAGACTACACTTTAGTGTCAAACAAGTAATAAAAATATACTGATATCAAGCAAATGGTGGGACAATGAATATCTGTCAGTAACGTAGAACTGTCAAACTTAGTCCCATTCGACGCAATACCGAGTCCCATATAGATTCCGATGCCGCGAATAAAAAATCATTACGTATTTTCCTTTATGCTTTATACGCGTATAAGCCAGCGTCGTTTTGACGCGGATTCCCTAAAGGGTCGGGTCACACTGTAAGCGGGCTGAGAAGTGTGACTTCTAAAAGATAGTATTATATTTGGATAACCTTTGGTACAGCAGAGAAATACGAATAAATTTATGATTTAAAATATTTTTTTCTTAACCGTCGACATATTAATTTTATGTCGAGGATTAAGAAAAACATACAATATATTTATATTGTATATACTTAAAATTAATGCAAAGATCACGCACAAATTTTAATGAGCAACAAGTTACATTAAGTTTGTTAAATTACTAAAGTAAATTGCTAGACATATGTGGTGCTTGGCGTATAAATTGAGTGCGTTGTGATTTCACTTTAGATTTTATATCTCAATATATATAATAATATTTCAATTTTTATGCCGGAATGTCACACGAAACGTTGAAAAGACGTCAGTCGAACTAAAGTATTTTTTTTTATATAATAATTTATTTCTTTTTCATTTTAAATTTGGAAATTACGAATGTAAAAGAAATGTAATATAATAAGAAAGGTTTTAATGCATTTGTGATACCTTTATGAATGTATCACTACAATACTAAAGAAAATACTACTGTTTGCACCTCGTACGACATCCACGAGACGAAGGAGAGCCATTGTCAATGTTCTATATCTACCAAGCGTCCTAAAAAGCTTCTTTTTTTAAAAATTAGGTCTAATTTAATATAATAACTAATTAAATTATTTTTAATTTAATATAATAACAAAATTTAATTTAAAATAATTTAATAACGAGTTCCACTCTGCTTATAAACACGCTGAAATTGGGGCGCGACGTCACTATTTATGTAAAAGCTTTACGAGTCTATCCCGTGAGTTACGTTTGATGTTATTATGCGTTCCGTTTTTATACGCCTTCATTTGGTAACCGTCACGGAATAAACTATTTTGGACGATCAACCAGCTATCGTAAAACGGAACGCGATGCTTGGTGTCATACTTGAGTTTTAGCGGAAATAAAGTTGCTCATTCTATCCAAAGAGTTTCGAATCAAGATTGTTTTCGAAGGACATTTTTTATGTCAATTTTTTTTATAGTAGAGCTGGCAAACGAATATGCGCATCGTTTGGTGGTAAGCGATCACCGCCCATAGTCATCCGCAGCACTGGAGGCGTCGCCGATGCGTTGCCGCCCTTATGCAATCACATACGCGCTCTTTTCTTAAATGTCCCTATTTATAATTAGTTTTATAATATATACAATATTATTACGGTGATAAAAGCTCAAGTAGGTTTATACTATAGTATCCTTTTTATTTGAAAAGAAGTTAGACTTTAGTAATGTAGTACCCATGGAGTAATATTAATGTTTTAACTTAGTTTTATAATATATTCAATATTGTTACGAAGGTAAAAGCTCAAGTAGGTTTATACTATAGTATCCTTTTTATTTGAAAAGAAGTTAGACTTTAGTAATGTAGTACTCATGGAGTAATATTAATGTTTTAACTTAATTTTATAATATATTCAATATTGTTACGAAGGTAAAAGCTCAAGTAGGTTTATACTATAGTATCCTTTTTATTTGAAAAGAAGTTAGACTTTAGTAATGTAGTACTCATGGAGTAATATTAATGTTTTAACTTAATTTTATAATATATTCAATATTGTTACGAAGGTAAAAGCTCAAGTAGGTTTATACTATAGTATCCTTTTTATTTGAAAAGAAGTTAGACTTTAGTAATGTAGTACTCATGGAGTAATATTAATGTTTTAACTTAATTTTATGATATATTCAATATTGTTACGAAGGTAAAAGCTCAAGTAGGTTTATACTATAGTATCCTTTTCATTTGAAAAGAAGTTAGACTTTAGTAATGTAGTACCCATGTAGTAATATTAATGTTTTAACTTAGTTTTATAATATATTCAATATTGTTACGAAGGTAAAAGCTCAAGTAGGTTTATACTATAGTATCCTTTTTATTTGAAAAGAAGTTAGACTTTAGTAATGTAGTAGCCATGGAGTAATATTAATGTTTTAACTTAGTTTTATAATATATTCAATATTGTTACGAAGGTAAAAGCTCAAGTAGGTTTATACTATAGCATCCTTTTTATTTGAAAAGAAGTTAGACTTCAGAAAAGTAGTACCCATGGAGTAACATTGGCCTGTACGATGAAAATTTCGTCATCCATTTTTGGTTGTTGTGTTTTTTATTGATTGTTATATATGACAAAGGTTCGGTCACGTAATTCCATTTATTTTTAAATTAAAAATGTTGAAATTACAGGCTCTGCATATTTTTTTTATAATAAATAATAGATATTTTTTTTTAAAGAATCTTTTAATATTTACTTTACGCCAACACCACACCTCGAATGTCTTCAATCTTTCTCTATCCGACGGTCAAAGTTTTATAAACGTATAGCCCTATACTCTTGACGAAGTTATTTGGGATATTTATTTGAATTAGAAAAAGAAAAACTTTATTTATGATACCTTTTTTACAATAATTAATTTTAGCTTAAAACCCTAATAATATTATAATATACAAAAAAAAACAAACAAAAAGGAAATTAGAGTTTTCCCTTATCTATTTTGGCAACCCTGAAACATTCAGCATTCGTCAGTGCTACGAAATAAGGTGTCGTGATGCAACCAATAAATATTCCCCATCAGTCAAACTTCAAAGGCTGTGATTAACTCATAAAACTCGTTTGGGATATTGCCCGCCCGACTCCACTCGGAATTAGGTTCGCTTAGAGCGGGTAGGCACGCCAACCTCAACTTTTGTTTATGCCAAAGGATCGATAAATCAGCTACGAGAACATTATCACTTTTTCATACAGCCTATATACGTTCCACTGCTAGACACAAGACCTGCCTATTTTTAATAAATGATGGCGACGTGGATCGCCACCCGTCACGTCCGATTCCTACGAGGGCGAGAAGCGATTAATAGAAAGCCTTTCCGCTACGAGAATGTCAGAGGAAGTATAGATGAATAGATGGATGAGTGTGGATGAAGGTGTGCCGGGATCCTAGCGGATGGAGATCTGTGGTCTCTGCTTACCTAACAGGCGTGACGATATATACGAGTATGTATGTATTCTCTCACCAGGCTTATCTAAATATCTCTAGGCCATACATATATCTATCCCAATGCGGGAATTCAAATCATTATCATTTGTTAGTGTAAAATTGTTTTTATTTAATTTTCATAATCGTATTATCAGGTATATTAGTTAATTATTCAATTACGTGCTATTAAATATTAAGTAAAACGCGCCTACCTGGGGAGGCCCGAGTCCTAGTTACCGTTGGGTTGATGCCGTGGAGAAATACTTAAAGGACCTCCAAGTCATGAACTGGCAGATGGTGGCGCAAGATCGGTCGGTCCAAGTGGCGACTCTTGTTGGTGGAGGTCAAGATTCATTTTGGGTCATCACGCCTGCCTAAGTAATTAAAGTAAGTTGGTTAATTGTGGTGGCGTATGATACAATATAGTTCAATTTAGGCGTATAATTGAATTGATATCAAATAAATGCGTGTATCGTGAATTCTTTAGTTGACCAAAATAGTCCATAGCAGGTTTTGGTAGAATAGCCACCATTTTATCTAGACGTAACTTGACAAACTGATAAGTTACATTTCAAGGGATTTGATATTATTCTATTTTACTTGACACTGAAATAATTTAAATAAAATTTTGAGATGTAAAATTTCAGAAACTGAATAACTGAATTGTAACGTTAAATTTTTGAAAAATATTGCAACATGTTGAAACAGTAGTAAAGTTGTTAGGCTTGTCATAACACAATTTAATGTGTATAAAACATAATATAAATGCTCTACAAAGTTATGGCTTTTTTGAATAAGTGTAAATACCCTAGGGTAAACAACGCCATTCCATACAAATACGAAACTAACTGGAGACCAATAAACTAATCAAATGCAAAACAAACAAAGTTAATAGCGAAGACTTGACGGACCGAATGGCTGGCTTTATTATGTGTTATTAAGTTTTTACAACACCACCGTATTTACTCCTGTTTCGTGATCACGTGACTAACATTATGACGTCGTTTTCACATACCTTCACTTCGGTAAGAAATTACACACAATAAACACAAGTTTACAGCACTTGTACGGCAGAGACTTTTGTAATTTTTACGAGGAATTATGGAGTAAAATCAACCATGGATATTTATTTTACACTGGAAAAGTCATCAATGCCTTCTTAAAATGATTGTGTGGAGTCAGGCATTTCTTTGCGGAAAGCTACTTAACGGTTGTCTTCCGTATAGTCTACAATGCTGCCACGTGTTGAGGTAAAACACGTGTCGTGTATATTGGGAAAGAGTGGTGGTATGTTTGGTGTTGTTGATAGCTGTTGGAAAATAGGGAGTTGCTAACGGCTGTTTTTATAGGTAAGAGTTTAAGTTCCCCGTAAATCCACTTCTTCCAGTAAAAAGCACACATTATTATTTTTTTATTTTTGTTTGCTTGTCGCGGATCTTAGCTAAGTAAAAATTTTGCCTATCCCCAGCAATGTATGAACTTTCGTATTTCTTTTTAAATAAATACAGGTTGGAAATTTGCGAATTGGTTACGATTAATATTAAATCCTTTTCTAGACAAGATAACAATATTTTTAACAACAATATTATTATCTAGTTGCTAAAAATATTGATCTTTGGGTTTGAAAGGACATCCTAGCCGATTTGACAACGTTGACTTCTTCTAAGAAATTCTAGAAGTGTCAACTGCGCAGGATATATGAGTAAGTGTAGAAACAAAATGCACTTTCTTGTCTAAATTTTTCTATATTCAATGAAACAATTTGTTTTCTTACCATTGGAGGAACATTCAGATGTACCTTCGAAACACAAAAGTGGCATTTGGATCCAAAAATCCGGAAAACTTTGACTATGGATGTTTATGAGCTGCATTAATTGCTTTCCATCAGTTAATCCGCCTGCTCGTTTGCTATAAAAAAACAATTTTTTTGGTTTTACATATATTTAGGTTAAGACCAGGATTTGAACCCAGAGCCCTTGGTTTAGAACACAGACACTAACCACTGAGGCAACCGTTCGTCTATAGCCTGTAGGAATTATTTATGCATTAATTTATTAGCCAGACACGCTGACAGAAATAAAACATTATAACTAAACGAACTTTGCATTTCTCTGACTCGGTGAAGTCCTCCAAGTAATTCATTTACGTTTTTAGTTGTCTGAACTTCTTTTTGTATACAAAAGTTTCCTTTGTAGTCTCGTTATGAACTGAAGTTAGTAGTTTCGTTGTTTCCTGCTCCCAGAAGGTAATTATGTATGGAAGTTCAAGATTGCTAAGCGAAACTCACCCTTATGTATAAAGATTGTTTGTATTTTTTGAATTAGTTAAAACTATTATGTCAGTGTCAAAGTATAATAATATCAAATATCTAGTAACTGATGTAAGTTGGCGGGAAAAGTCAAAAGATTTTTGAATTTGAAACGTTACATGAGTACTTTTTTCGATATTCATATATATATATATATATATATATATATATATATATATATATATATATATATATATATATATATATATATATATATATATATATATATATATATATATATATATATATATATATATAGATGACCGATTGGCTCAGTGGCGCGGCCCTCCGCCCACGGAGTCAATGGTCACGGTTTCGATTCCCGCATCGGAATAAATATTTATATAGATTTTTAAATGTTTATTCCGAGTCTGGTAACCCCCCCAATCCCCATTTCCTTTCCTGCCCCTTCCTTTCTTCTCTATCCTTTCCCTTACTCTCCGCCAATCTACGGTCTGCCGTGCGTGGATTGAAATGGATGCGTGGCTAGGGGCGAGTCTAGTCGTAAGCGTGCCGATCGTCGGGGACTATGGTGCCTTACCTCAGCATGCAGGGCTCTGCTGGGGCTGTCCTCCATCCTCCCTTGCGGCTCGTGGGATTCACTAAAGACGAATTTAATATACCTAATTTGTCGAAAATGACGGCGACGTGGTTCGCCACCCGTGACGTTCTGATTCTCACGAGGGCGAAAAGCGACCAATGACGAGCCGTTTCGCTGCGATTTATGGCAGCGGATGGAGCTCTCTGCCAACCCCTGCGGGAGATAGGCTTGAAAATAAAAAAAATATATATTATATATATATATATATATATATATATATATTAACATACATGTAGAATACATTTATATATATATATATATATATATATATATATATATATGGGTCCCACGGCCGGGCACGGGCAACCCCATTTCTGAAGGAACGGACATTTATTCAGGTAATAAAACGTAACCAGATTCAGAATGAATATCCTGTAGGCCACGTACATATTTATCCCGATCGAACATGCGACCATTGACTCCATAGGCAGGAGCCTCACCTCTGAGCCACTGTCGACATGAATATACAATATTAAAACAGCACAACCAAAATAGTATCGGCTATACTGAGCGAGAGAAAATTTCATTCATCGTTTCTACATGTATGTTAATACATACATTTTTATTAATTTTAGGTATTCAGTTTTGAAAATGAAGAAATTTAACTATCTTTGTATTTATTAATTTAAAAGAGACATCTTGAATGTAAAATTAAGCCGCAATTCCTTTATATATAAGTCAAGAAATATTTTTAAAGCAATTTAATAACCCTATGTGTTTCCAAGGCAAAAAAATATTAGAGGTGCAAACAAAAAAAAATCGAAATTCAATTAAAAATTTAAATCGTCAGCCACATTCCTGCCACGATGCCAAACGCAATCGGATTAATCATAGAAATCGTATTAAAATTTCTTCTTGTAATAACCAGGAAACTACCTTACCAGGAGTGTTTCCCATGTTAAATGAAATATTTGCTCCCCTTTGACAAACGATCTAGTCCAAGCGAAAAGTGGTCAGAGGGGTGAAATAAATATTTAAATGGAATTTATTGAAATATATATTTAAGTTCTTTAAATGTTAATTTATTGTATAATTATTTTATATATAAGAGTTAGAGTTTATTATCAATCGATCAATCAATATAATTTATTTCAGATAAACTTATCTAGTCCACAGATGATGTCTTAGTTTATAAATTACAATAATACAAAGAAATACAAATAATATACTATGAAAACAATTATTAATGCCCATAATTATAAAAAAATCAATTTTTCATATAAAATAAATGTTACATATTTTAAAAAGTGAACATTGCGTAGAAAAACTATCATATCTTATGTTGGAAAAAATTAAATTATATAAAATTAAAATATCTTTTGTATTAGATGACATGATTTTATTGTTATTCTATTGTGTTATGTAATAATTCAAGATATATAATACTTTGAAGTATTTACTAAGTTTGTTGTATAATTAAAGGTTTTTTATTTTTTCTGTTATATTTGTGAAGTCGTATTTTCGCCAAATACAGAATTTAGAATTAGTCTTTAATTTTAGTATATATCTATGAATGAAAACTGTATCACTAATAATATAATAATCAAAAATCACGTGTCACAGTGTTTGTTATCTAACTTCTTCCGAAACGGCTTGATCGATTTTTATGATTTTTTTTGTATATTTGGTAGGTCTAAAAATAGGTCATAAGCTGTTTTTTATACCCATAGGTGTTAAGGGTGGCCCTTATTTTTAGACAAGTATTTTTACAAATTTTTGTAATTTTTAAAGCAATACAGCGTTTATCGGGTCAGTTAGTATTAATATAGGATGATGTAAAACTATTATCATCATCATAAGCCTGTGGCAGTTCATTATTGGTTTTCCTCCAAAGCGCCACTTACCCAATCACATCGCTAATTTGTTCTTAGAATATGCATTCTAAGCACATAGTACGTATTTAAGTCCCGACGTTTATCGCTTAGACCACAGAAAAAGGGTTGAGTACGCACTGACAGCCGCAGCGTTAGCCTTGGTAATTAAATATTTCAACTGATTAACTGCATAAAGGACCCAAGGAAGTGCTTTAAGGTGCTCAAGGGTGGTATTCTTTTTAATTTCGTCGTGTCGAGGGACTAAGATTTGGTAGTGACGTAGGAAAGGGTTGAAAAAAGATTTAATAGCAGAGAAACGGGGTCGAAATGGATGTTCGTGGGTAGTTATTGCTCTTATATTATATTGTATATTGTATATGTATATGTAGTTTAGGGGAAAATAATTTTCTTCTAAGACAAGATGACAAAATATTTAATCGCGATTTTTTGCTCTTATGGTTCTATTAAAATAATTTATTCCTCCCACTTTCGGGCGCGGGTATCTCTTAAATTCACAAGTAATGCGTCAAGATCAAGATACTCTCTGAATGAGCAATTTTTCTTACGTTCTGAAATATTCTGCATCATGTATATCCTTGCACACGATTTTTTTCTTTTATTTTTTTCTTTAAACTTTAATACGACTGGGTTAAATTCTACATACATATTCTATTTTTATATAAAAAGGAGGAAAATGAGTAATTGAATAGTTAGATACAAAACTATGTAAATTGAATATCGTTATAAAGGCGTTATAAATTATGAAACGAACTGCCACGCGGCCGACCGGAAGTCGATTGAACAGTATTGCCACGTATTACGCCCTTTTCGCTGTATGACCCAGCCAAGTGAGAGTGCCAAAGGATACTATGCGCCTTTTCCTCACCAAATGTTTTGGCATTAGTCACAGGGTCTTCGATTCTGGCTTCTACCCGGTCTCTGTTTTGAGCCGAGGATCTTTCCTCTAAGTTTACCATTTCAAAATTTAGGTGTAATATTTAAAAACAATTTGAAATTCCAGCGAGCTATTCAAAACAATATACATTTAGTTGAGCATGTAACACAAGTTAGTAAGGTGAAGTTTGAGTGAGACTCATTTTCGCTGTCGTTTGAGCTAACAGGCGGCGACGAGAAGCAACGGGCGTGGAACAAAGACCCCTCAACGGGAACAACAGACTGTTTCCACTGAAACACAAAACTTTCACACACACACACAAAACTCAGTCATTCCACAAGCACAATGATTATGCTGTTATGAGCCTGAAAACTGTTGTTTTGCTATTTTGTTACTGTTTTTAAATACCTCTTCAGTGTTTTGTAGCGAATCTTATTCTCTGTAACGTGTATTTCAATTTTGTATCTTAAAGGCTAGCAAAAAAAGTGCGTTTATTTCTATGAAAGTCGTCTGATTACGTCTTACTAAGGATACAGTCTGCGTTGCTTGAATAGCCTCTGCCCACCATTCAGTAACTTTTATAATTTTAAATATACCAAAAAATATTATATTTTGATTTTTCGTGCACAAAGTCTACAAAACACACGAGCAGGCAGGAGCCCTACACACGATTTGATTCAATATTTATCCTACACGGGAAATGTGCTACAGTTTTAAAATGATTTCACTTATTGTGAGTTATAATAGTAGACCTCAAAGAAAAGCTAAGATAATCACAATTCCCAAAGAAAAGCTAAGATAATCATAATTCCCAAAAAAAAGCTAAGATAATCATAATTTTATAACAAGTCGTGGAATCCTTCCATTTTCTTGTATTTCAAGATTAACCTAATCAAAATTTCCCAGATTTACTAATTTTCTCAACGGTGCCTTGACATCACAAGTTTAATTACAAGACTTCTACAACCGTTGTAGAAGGACCGGTGGAGATAATTTCTCGGAGCCCATTTCAGGGAGGGGGGGGGGGGTGAAAGTGGGAGAGACATTTAATCATGGCCGCCCGTTGGCCGATGAATCCCTCAAATCGTCAAAGTGAATTGGGGTATCGCAATATTATACGAAGATAAAAACCTGTATTTAAAGACCTCTATAGAAATGTTTACATACTACTAAAGTTATATCCGAATATTACAATATTATAAGAATGAGTACTTGCAGCGAGGTAAATTTTTCTTTTATTATTTATTTTCTCCTGTGAGTTAGTGTGTATATGTGTGTATATATCTATGTATGCATGTGTGTTAATATCCAATGTATAATACTTTAATGAATCCTTCATTATATGAATATTATTTCTGTTAAGATAGTAAAATCTTTTCGAAGTTCCTTCTCATCGTACCGGTTTGACTTCCAATTCTTTCGTGGTATCTGTAATTTAACTTTGGAATGTGATTCCTCTTGACATCAGAAAAGCTTCTAGTAAACCTTTCTTTAAGGGTAGAGTTAAGGATTTTTTTAAATTCTCTGCCTCCCTGATTAATCTTCTTTCGTCATAAGTGTACAAATATATGTATGTATACATACATACACACATACATAATACATAAAATACATATAATTCTTATCTCTTTACCTTTAATCATGTGTCATGAACTTGAAGATAGTTTGCGCAGTTAATTATATTTTTTCTATTTTGTGTCTAAAGAGAAAAGTACCTGAAACAAAAGCAAAGAACGCATAAATACACATATGTATGCACTTATAAATAAACATTAAATAACAACTCAGAGTATATCATATATTTTATATACTGTTTTGTTTTTTATTTAATAGGTTTGTCTTATAAAGATATAATTGAAGGAAAAAGTATATAACTTTAAAATGACTTGCAATATTTTTTGGGAAAATCCTCATGGTATCTCTGTGGGAGTGGTTATGTCGGATTGGACCAATTAAAATCCCATGTTGTTTCACTCTGCGCCATTTGTAGAAGCTGCGGCAAATTCTGTCATGTACTAGCGCAGTTCAGTAAGGAAAATATTAATGGTTAGGACCTTAGGTGTTATTGGTGCTGTGGGTGTGGATTTAGGTGATGAATTTATAAATATCGTTTCGTTTAAATTGGTGTAACTAATATTGATTTAATCGAAATTGCTATTGGTTCATATTTTAATATCGAATGTTTGAGCGTCATATAAAAGTTTTGATCGGAAATTTATTCGTAACGGCTTTATGGAAAATTTAATTTCCACTTTCCGTTCTTCGGATTCCTATTGAATTTATTACTGAAACTTATCCGACGTCTAAAAGAATAGGAGAAGACAATCAAAATTGCAAAAAGATTTTGGGCGAGACTCGGATTAAATTAATTCTTAAAATTTTCTATCAAGTCAAATGACTAAAACTTTTTTCGATATTCGATTGAATTTTTTCGTTTTAAAATAAACTAGCTGTTATCCGGCACATCTCGAGAAACGGATCGTACTATGCTTGTTCGAGACAGATTGGGGACTTAAACATGATATAATTATTAAACTTGTTCAAGAAACGTTTAATAAAAATCCTAAAAAATAATTTAATAACAACAAGCTTCCGACAGGAAGATTTTTTATTGACTCGATAACTTTCTTTTTTCCCGCAGCGCAACTTAGCGAAGCATTTCGTCCATTTAAACTTAATAAAGCATTGAAAAGCATCCTTATTAAATTATATGAGACGTTGAGTTTCACGAAGGAAAAAGTATCTTCTCTTATTATGTCCCTAGGGTTTTTGTTACACTCAACTTCCGCTTCTTATGAATTGAATTTGTTTATCAATAAGTTACAAAATGATAGATAATTTTATTTTTTTCTTTTTTTTTTGGTGACGATTATGCCAGTATCAGCCAAAATATAATAACATCAAGTATCTTTACGTCAGGGAGTCAGTACGGTCAGGGAGTGTCTTTACCTAACCGCCTGTCCGGTAGTTATGGTATGGATACACGGGTACGCGACCCCGGCCTCCCGAGTTACTACCGTACCACTCCTTGTCTTCCGTTGCGGTAGTATCTTATCCCTATCATCCTGTCTAAATCCACCTTTCCTTTCCAATGCCCCTTTCCTTTCTTCTTTATCCTTTTTCCATCCTCTCCGCCAATCCAAGGTCTGCCGTGCCA